>MU228485.1:750749-763437 GCA_018584345.1 Thuja plicata
TCAATCAACTCATCCATGGAAACAACAGAGCCATTAGCAAGGCTTCTAAACCATTCTCTTGCATCTTCAACAAGGGACTGAACAAATAACTTCATTAGTACATCTTCATGGGTGATATTCAAGTCATAAACAAAATCAATGAACTTTCTTAAATGTGTTTCACAAGAAATCACATTATTACCAGCAAACTTTGGGATCTTTTCTCCTATATCACCTACATCTTTAGGAAAAGCACTGGGGTATCCAGGGATACCAAAAAAATCAAATTGTTTATACCTCTCATTATTTAGTGGTTTCCTTTGAAAACTATCATCTTCTTTAGTCATAGTAGATTTTCCTCTAGAAGTTGTATTATTCTCTGGTCCAGAATAAGAATACTTTGAAGATTGTAAAAAATCTATCTTTTTCTTCATTTCAATTGTAGCAGCTTCCATTTGGGCTTTTTCCAACATTTTTTCCATGGTTTCTTTTTCAATTCTCAATTTTTCTAAATCAATTTCTAATTTGGACATTTGTTCAACCATGGGCTTCTGAAATTTAGGTTCTTGATCTCTATGCTCACCCATCTTTTGTTTACCCTTATTTATTTGTAAAATAGAAGCTTTATGAGTGACTGGTATTTCTTTGTTTTTCTGAGACTTCTCTATTTCTTTCACAGTTTGGTGTTTTGGAAGTCTTTTTCAATTGTTATCAAGAGCCTTATAATCATTTATTTTCTTTCTCATTTCTCTTTCCTTTTTCATTTGTTGAACTAAAGCAAGCTGCTTCAAAATAAACTTCTCTTCATTGGCCAGCATATCAGAAGGGGCATCTTCTAAATCTGAACTAGGTGTAGAAATCTCTTCTCTCTCATTTGAAGTAGAAGTGAGTGTGGGTGTTTCTAATACTCTCTCAACAGCCTCCTCATAATCTAAAGTATTTCCATCATGAGAGTGTTGAATAGTATTCATGTCATTCCTGATATTTACCTCTTCACCTTTTAAAGGAGTTTCATCCATATCAAATTGATTCTTCTTTTTCCTCCAAGAGGCTCCAACTCTTGAGGATGATGGGATTCCTTCATGTAATACCCTGTCTAGGTTAGTTCTTACTCTTGACCTAGTATTTATTCTGTAAGACATTTATTTCTTTTGCACTAATCACAGAGATGTTCCTTTCAGAGTCGCCACCCAAAAAAACTTGGGATGAATACTTATCAAGAAGGTACCTTAATAATAACCTTAAATATATTATGAAAACAAGTTTAAACTTTTAAGTGCTAGATATCCAGACAACTCAGATGGGCCAACTTTACTGCAATAAAATTTTAAAACTGTAGAACACCAGAGATTTCTGAATACTTCAACAAGATATTACAATCTCTATTCCCCAGTAGAGTCACCAATTTGTTAGCTCTTTTTCTTGAAACACTTACCTAATGATGACAATATACCTTGTAAATTTAGTTGCAACCTCTTTTAGGAAAGAGAAATACTAATTTCTAAGGATTGGATAAGATCCTTCTTCATTTTTGAGCTCCACAGACTCAGGAAGGTTCTACCATTTAAAGATTACTGATATCTCAGTCTCTGTATTTGGTGGATTGTTTCATTCACTGGGTATGAACCAAAAACCTCACTATAACAACTTATAGAACAATTTAGAGATTCCAATGACTAACTTAAAATAGAGTACTATAAGCTTGGCTATGGTTTTGAGAATATACACCAATGAGTCAAGTATTTGCATCCTTCTTCCTTTTGTCTTTAGGAGGGATAACCTAATGATTTTCTCTTTAAAGAATCAATAAAATGGACACTATCCTACTGACATAGGTCCTTAATGAGTTCAGCTCATATATTTTAGTGACAAGTATGTTTTGAATAATTTTGAATGTTTTGAAACTTTAGATGATGATAGATTATCAGACCTAGGTCTAGATCAGTGCTTATCCTTTGGGTTACAGAGTCAAAAGCTTGAATTTGTACATAAACAAAACACTGTAAGCCGCCTTACAACCTACATGCAATTAGGATAAGTTGCCTTACAAATTATCTGATTACCTCTAAAATACTGTATCAAATCCTTAAATATTGATATGCTTCCCGAAACTACTCACAAAACTTAGTTCTTTACATGAAAGAAACTTGCAAGTAATTAGATAGTCACCTTGTAACCAAAATGCTTCAGACTACCTTACAATCGTAATCATAAAAAATCATACACAGGAAATAAAGAGACAACAATAAAGAAGAGTAAAATTGCACCGTATTTTATTGATGTAATCCTTCTTTTATACATAAGAAAAAGATTTGAAGCTTGAAAGAACACATCCACAGATTTAGAAAGACTAATTCTTTACATTAATTTTTCATCCCCCATTTAGAATACAACTCTCTTCTATATATATAGGTCTTCAACCACCTTGGAATCCTTTTCAAAAGGATGCTACAAGCTTCAGATGGTCTCAGAAAACCTAACCCTAAAACTACAGAAGAGACAAAAAGAAAGAGAGAGAAGAAACGGTAGAATGACCAAGTCAAAAAGATAGAAATAGATATTCTTTGTTCTTCTCCTGATCTAGCAACTTGATCTGATAGTGTACATAGTAGGTGGCAGCAGTTATGTCAAGTCTGGATGACCGTGCTCTCAGATTTACCTACATTCTCATTTTGCAATAACTGTCCTCTTTGTCTTCATTGGTGAAGTAGCAAGTAGTCATCCCTACTCATCATCCAAAATTTCTTCTTCTACTGCTGGCTTCTTCCTCTTGGGTGTAGTCATCACTTCCCGTGCATTCACTTCATCATCTAATGGCCACTTGAAGTCCTGAGTACTCTGTATTTGGACCTTTTTCCTCTCCCATCTCGCATCAGTGATATTTTTGATGTCTACTAGAAACTTATTGATGTGAGTTTCTACTTTGAAAGCTTCATCCAATATCTTATTGAACCCTTCCACATCAATATCAGTTCCTGAAATAAATGCCTCACTACTAGGCATCTTGCTATCAAACTCACCTGTCCAGGCATCTAAGGCCTTCACTTGATCATCATCTCCTCTTAAGGAAGGTATAAATCTATTAAAATCATCAGAAAAGAGGCTTAACTTCACCTCAATCTAGTTTAATTTGCCCTTAAAGAATGAGAAAGCAATATTAACTCTTTTGATCTCATCTTCAACTTCAGTTACTATCTCTGGCAAATTTGATCTCAGGGATTGTAATGATGCTAGCTTCTCAAATAACTGCACCCTAGTAGACCACTTAGTAAAATAGGGGTTCAGGATAGCCAAATACCCCATTACCTCGGTGTGCAAAGCTCAAAACTTGTTATAATAATTGAGTATAACATCAGCTTTATCTTTTAAAATGTCAATTCTGTGTTGCAGCACACCTTTTAATGCTCTTAAAGCAATCTCATTTCCTTTTTCTTCCTTAGCCTTTTCCTCAGCTACGTCTTTAGATTTTTCTTTATCTTCAATTTGGAGGGGTTGTGGAACATACATCACCTTGGGCTTTGTTTCCAATTCTTCCATCAATTTCTTTATCATCTGATCCCTCTGATAAAGTTGCACTCGGCACATTTCTCTATCCTTTGCCAAGGCACTAGTCTCTTCCAACAATGTGTTGCACCTTTCAAACAATTATTTAGTCTTGTCTTCATTCAAGTGAGCCCAATGTGTAATGATTTGGTATATTTCCAAATCCCCTGTATTTTGCATTGTCCAGACCATTTGATTTCCCACCATATTCTCCTGAATGTTCACCACTTGGGGTTTTTGGTCTTTTGGACACAGGCTCCACATTGCAAAGGCTTGAGACTTTGGGCTATACCCAAAACCTTTTATTACATCGCCTATTTGCACTTCACTAGCCATCTTGAGATCTGGTTGTTTCCTTATTTGATCAATAATGAAGGCAGATGCTAAATCCCAACCCTCAGCCAATAGTATTCCACTTCCCAATACTAATTTCCTGGCATCCTCTTGTGAAATATCCTCATTTTCAGGATCATAATTCTACAGAGCCATCAATGCCTCATTATTTATAGTCTCTTTATCATCAACTGTCAGCTCTGCTCTGATTTGTTCTTTCTTATACCATCTCAGCAAGTCTTTAAACTCCTCATTTTTCACAAAATCATCATCATTTAAAAAATCCTGTTGATGAATTAATCTCTCATCAATACATACCTTAAGGGGCATTTCAACCTCATCATCTAAATCAGGTTACTATTTCTTACCTTGCCTTATTGCCTTTCTTAGGTTATGATCATATAACCTATTGCTAGGTACTAAGGCCTTAGCATTATCTTTCTTCTTATTCTGCCTTTCAGTTGAAGGCTGACCTATTTCTAGTTTCTGCCTCTTTGCAGTAGGTTCTTCTATATCATCTAGTTGGGTAGCAATTGTCAAATCTATAATGTGACCCTCTGCTCCCTGCAACTGTGGTATTTCAGCAATATCTTGCTATGATGAAGCATGCATAGTAGGACATGCATAA
Source organism: Thuja plicata (assembly GCA_018584345.1). Taxonomy (NCBI): domain Eukaryota; kingdom Viridiplantae; phylum Streptophyta; class Pinopsida; order Cupressales; family Cupressaceae; genus Thuja; species Thuja plicata. Next base: position 755,233 of record MU228485.1, read on the forward strand.
TCACTATCAGTACTGCTGTTGTATTTTGACTCTGAATGATCAAGTGTCTGAGCACCTTTCTTGTCAACAACTGTATCTAGTTGTTCTATAAGCACATAATAGTTGTCTGTCATGGATTTAATTCTATCAAAATATGCGAGGTTAGGGTAAAAACCCCCAAAAGCCAACCCATTTCTCTTTATTTGCTTCTACAGTTTTAACAACTCTTTTATCCTCAGTCTTCTTGTATGAATATCATCTTCATCCAAGATATTTCTTGTTGCATCTTCCTCTATGCACTCACAGTGGAAATTTGTATTGGGGATATTAGGAGTATACCATTTCCTTACCCCTTCCATAAAACCCTCTAGATTAATGTATCTATATGGGGCTGCCCGCATCCTGTATCTTTCCAACCATTGACCTACTGCATCAATGGCACCCTTGCCAATTGTGAAGTTAGAAATATTAAATTGCCTAGGGGTCAAAGTCCCCTTCTTATGTGGTGCAAAATGCTCATTGTCTGTCAACAATAGCTGCCATATAAATTCCATTGCCACCACCCTTGCTGGCACATAATATGGTAATATATGAGGTGGGTGAATACACCCATATACCCTGATAACTGTGTAATTTTCTTCTAAAAATAAGTCACCCCAATTATGCTTTCCACCCCAACTATTTATATACTCACAGGGCCTAAGCAGTTGTATAACTTTTAATGGGATTCTTGTTCTGTTGGTTCCCAAACTCTGTACTATTGGATACACAATCCAATTCTAAAAGGCATAATAGTCACACTCCCTGGAAGTGTAATTCCAAACCCTCACCCAAAATTGGATAGGATTTGGTCTTGATTGATAGAATCTCTGAGGGGTTAAATTATTGACATCCATAATGATAAAATTGAAATGCAAAAGGAGATGCATAAGAATAGAGAAATGTAAAAATTTGGGCTCGTTCTCCTTTGGGTTCTTCATTCTCTTCTGAGTTGCAATAAAACCCTCATGCATTTAATCTATAATGTGTTGAATATAATCATAACTTCCGTTAGAGTGGACCTCTTATAGGTCCAACACCATCCTCAGAATCCTTGCATCAATCTTTTCTGCATCACCATCTATCCCCAGCACTCTACACAGGCCATAGGCAGCATACTTAATATAGAAGTGTAGATCCTTGTAACAATATGGGCTGTCCTCGGACATAGGATCTAAATACTTTCTCACTTCTTTTAGCATATGTTTTAGCAACTGGATCCTAGCAATCCCACGATTCAAAGTATACCTTTGTTTTTGCTTTGTCATGTCAATTTTGGTAGACATGGTGCTGTATAAGCTGAAGGCTTGCATGAATGAATTTCTAATTCAAAATTAATAGCGCAGTTCCATCATCCCTTCTGATCATCTCAGACGAAACATCATAGTGATTGGCTAGGTCTAAAAACAAGTCTACATCTAGGAAGACATCTGGAACATTTAACCTGGCTAAACCACAGGTCCAAGGGCTTGACACTGGGATGGCCTTATCAGAATTCTTATAAAAATAGTTGAAGAGAGAAAAACCTATTGTTCCTGGAGTCACAACATCTTGAATATCTTTATATTCATCTATGAGGACATTAGCATTAACCTTCTTGTTTTTTGTTGAACCAGGAAGGAGACAGAGGAATTCATCTGAATAGTTCACTTTTCCCTTTGCCTCATCCTCCACCCTCTCACTTTCTCAGCTGGTCAAAGCTACACTCACTGCTCTGCTCATGTTTTTAGTGTTTGAATTCTCTCTTGCTTACTGGTTTTGAAACAAATCTTTCATAGAGACTCACAGACTGTTCCGTGCACAATTCTGGGAACAATGAACGTATAAATCACAGAAAACTTCACAAATCTTTGAATTTTTCTCTGTTTTGGTAACTGAACTCTTTAAACTTAGCAAATCTGAAAGCAAGGTGAATGTAAATGAACAAGCAATCATCTCCTTATAGTAACCGTTCAAAGTACATAGCTTATGATTCTCAGAACATCAATTCTATCTTAAATTCCACATACTGTGAACATAATTGAAAACCTAGCCGTAGTTTCCTGAGTTTGACAGGAAAATCAAATTTGTAAAACAGAATCCTCAGCTAAACCTTATAAAATTTGAATGAGCTGACATGTCACCCTGGGATTGGCCCTCTGTCATACATCTCAACTACCCTTTTTCTACACAGTAATCAAAATCTGGAGATCTGATTGGCCGCCGAATAATTCATACTAACATATTTAATACTGGTGCCTTTTCACAAAAATTAGCATTAAGCGAGAAGGTGACTGCACTCATTTTCTCAATCGCTGATCCCAATCCTTATCCCATGATTTATCCAGAGACATAGCGACTATGCAACTTCCTTACCTTTACTAACCATAGTCAACCTTTGGTGACCACGTGACACAAATAAAATCTAAGTCACTAGTGGTTATCACTAACCCACGTTCTTTTCTCAGACTATGCTACTAACTATTAGTGTTATCTTTCACAGTTATTTCTTAGTTTCCCAATCTTATCTCTCTTCTACCAGACAGCGTGATACCCCTTAGTCACTTGATCGCCAAATGCAGATGCTAAATGCCAAAAGACTTTATCTTGTGAGTACCTGACATACCCTTAGCCACTAAGTCGGAAGGAATTTTCTCTTTAGGGTCTTTTATTCTCAGACTTGGCGACTACCGTAGGATCCTTTCATAATTTCATTTGACGGCTGTCGCTTAATCGCCAAATAACTTATCATGCCTTTAAAACATTCTGAGACCCTGCGACTAGCAGTTACCCTTAAGTAGTCTCATAGTCGCTGAATACTTATACCTTTAAGCGATCATTCTGAAATCCACTTACCTCTTCACAGATGTCTTCTTCTAATTTGCAAACTGAGTTATCTGGCGACAACCCGACTGTGCTTTATCCTAAACTGTAAAGGTTAGTCGCTGAGTCTCAGTAGTTTAAACTTAACCAACCTCTTTTGTGGAGACTGTGGACTAAAGGCTTTGCATTACACTTAATATTAGAGTCATTCAGTGATTATGTGACAAAAGGTAATCGTAGTGTCTCATGATACTTCCTTAACTACAAAAAACTTATTGCAATCACCCAACTGATCTATGGGCCCACTGACATATTACTACTTTGTTCAAATGATTTAGCAATTACGTGACACAGAGTGAATCGTGAAGTCTAGGAAAGATCAAGGAATATTTAGTTCTTATATGAGACTACATGACACAGACTAATCACTAAGTTGGGGATAAAAAGGAATATGTTGTTTTAAGCTATGCGACTAAGCGATTGCAATAGAGATCATGACTTAAGTGGAACAAAAAGTAACCGAGAAATATAAAATGAACAATGCCTTAGGGTTTTCTTCAAATTTGAACGTTGAACAAGCTATGGTTTAAGACTTTGAATATTTTCACAGGTTTTAGGCTTTTAGACATGAAATCAAGAAAACTTGGAGAGGGAAGACCATAGAACCGAAGGAGAGAAGGCAAAACCAGGAAAACAACCAACAAAGACTACCTTTTCGAATGTTAGATTCTGGGGTAACTAATCACCCAGTGTAACTAGAGGCATTTGGAGCATGATGACTCAGGATACGATTTCTCCTGAATTTCTATTTTCCATAACCATTACCGACTGCTTATCTTGTGTTTTCCTTTGCTCTATCTCGGTTCCCGGGATCGGTGTTTCTTCCATACTTGGTATATCTTCTTGTTCTTGCTCCTGTTATTTTTCTTCATCTCGGACTTCTTCTTCTGGGGAAATTTCTTTCTCTTTCCTTTCCTCCTCCTTGGGGGTATTTTTCACCTCTTGTGCGGTGATCTCTTCTAGTGCTCTCCCGACATCTTCTTCCAGATTTACTAGATTGTCGGTCTAGAAGATGTCATAAAAATTGTCATGGGGAGGGGAGGCCTATGCATGATCTTTTTCTTTGGGGCTGGAAAAAATAAGCTCCATAGGAATGTAGCCTAATTTCCTAGGGCTTACATCTATGCTTGGTGGAGGGTTATCTATCCTTGACTTCTTCCTCCTGGTCTGCAACAAGACCCCGACATCCAGAATAGTTGCACTTTCCTCCTCTATGTTCACCACCTGGCTAATAAGTGTTGCAAGTGATGGTGAGCCTAAAGGGAGGGCAGATCCCACTGGAGTAACTAGGAGGCTGAGAGAAATCCTTGTGCTCATTGTCTCACTGAGCTATTGAGATGATTCAAGCTAGGTGTGGAGTTTTTCCATGATAAGGGGTGGAGCTGAGGATGGTGCTGGGGCCGGGGTGCTTTCCTTCACTTTCCCCTTATCTCTACTCTGTCTAGTCACTCCGGAGGCTGAAGTGGATGCCCACAAAATTGGACCCTGGCAAGTGCTTTTCTTGCATACTTGTGAAAAATATTCATGACTGCACTGCATAATGCTCTAGGTTACGTGCTCAATTGTCAAAGTCTCTGGAGTATCCCAATCCACCAGAGGGAGATCCAACTTTTTGATCCCATGTAGCTTCTATGATGGGTCCTCGAAGGGCCTGCTTTCTAAAAATTCTTTTGGAAAGGTCCGAAGGTCGAGCCGCTTCATCATCCCTTCGGTCATCCTCTCATATTTTTGACCCCGGATGCTGAAATCATCTTTGCAATCTACCCAAAAATCCTCTAAGTGAGGCTCATGGGGTGTGGACACCCGGGGAAACATTGTGTTTATTTTGGTGAGTGGGTCAAAGTTGTTCCTAGCTAGGTAGAACTCGGCCAGCCCTAGACTTTTCAGATCACTATTGGCCTCTTTGGCAGCTGCAAGGCTGCAAGAATAATTCTCGCAAGTGATTGAGAATAGGATGGAGATAACTTTATTCACTCCATATAATGCATGGAGCTCCAGGATTTTCCTGCAAAACTCCATCAAAATAATTCTATCCCGACAATGCTTGGGTAATAGGTAGGGCTTGCCAGAGAATTTGGTCCCCGAATATAATAAAGTTAATGAAATTGAATGAAATAATTTCCTAATGTACTCACCAAGGCCATAGCCTCCTTAGATAGCTAGTAACTGTCTTCCTGAGATGGAATCAAAATATTATAGTAAACAAAGGTGTCATTTACTTGGCAAAAATTGGTGAAGCTGGCTTCCCATTGAATTTGGGGAAAATGGTCCCACAGAGCATTCTGGTTGGGCCTGGTCCCAAGGATTCCCATTGTAACTAAACCCCAAATTCTGAGTCTCTACTATGGCAGTGCCCATAACACATACGCAGTCGTGTAGAACTTCGATGTCTTGCTGACATTGTTGAATTGAAAATCTACATGATTAACAACAATGGTTGCCTAGTAAAAAATTTGTCCATTGGTGGAGATGTCATACATAAAATAATACATCCATGCTGAGAAATCCTGGGCACAAGATTCCCCGAAGACCCAGCATAAGAAGATGATCCCCGCTTAGGTGCTTTATTTGAAATCTATTCGGGGGATCTCCAACTTCATATTTTTGTAATTCTTCCTCGGAGTCTTCATCCATTAGGTGTTGAGGTGCTGTCGGGCCACCTGTTGGAATTTATTTAACTCTTTCAAGGACATGGCTTGGGAGATGACAATATAATTAGAGAACTAGGGGATTCCCATCCCCAAAGAAAATGTAGTAGCATTGAGAGACACTAAGGGTGTTGGGTAGCCTGTTGGAAGGGGATCAGCAAGTATAATGACCTAGATAGTGGTGTTGTAATGTTTGGCTAGAGTTAGGATCAACTCTAGGGCCTGCACAGAATAAGGGAAGTAGGCGGCCTTGATGATGCAAGAGGTGGCCACGTTCTTTGCCATACTATCTCCAGTAGAATGTTGGGTGAACATTTTCTGACTATGCCCTGTAATCTAGCCCATGGTCTGACCTATCTTTCGGTGATTAGCTGCAACTTACAATCCACCTTGGATCCTACGAGGGAACCATCCTTTGGATATTTGGATTTAAGTGGGAGCTTTTGCAGTGTCTTCTCAACCTTTGACTTGGTGAGCACTCTTATTGAGGTGGTTGGAAGTTCTTGACTTCCAAGAGGAGAAGCTACCTCAGACATGTTGATTGATGATTGCTGATAACCTGCAAGACCGAACAACCATTATTATAAGTAATTAAACATAATCAATTTTTGGGTGCTGGAGATTTCATTGCCATTTCACACATATTCTCCAAAAGATGTTAGCTTGCATCAAATCTCAGAAATATAATAAACAATAGCTTCAAATTTGATCAACACCTAAGGATTTTGGGGGTTTTGGTTTATGTGACAAATGTGATGAAGTTCATGGGATTACATGGAACCTGAAGTCTGGAGAAACTAGCTGATCTTGAACTAACTAGGCGATAAGTCATACTAGGCTGACGTGGGTTGTCACATGGTCATGTAATAAATGGAGTAATGACATTAAAGGCAAAATATGTCTTGACATGAATGGAATGAATGCCACTTGGAATGATTTTAAATGCTCACACATGGGGAAATTTAATCCCACCATCAATGTCGAAGTGATGGGAGGAGAGAGAAAAGGCTACAACTTGAATAGGTGAGGTGTTGAGTTTGAGTCTAGAAAAACTAGGTGGGTGAGCTCAAATTTGGGTACATAATGCAAATGGCGCAGTGAGCTCGCTATAGGACGGGTCAGACACAAAAAAATACATAGACCAAAATACAAAGAAACACACTAAGAACACTATTCACACATGAAGCCAAAGAACAAAAAATTTGCAAAAGACACAACTAACTAACCTAAAGACTACTAACAACTTACATGAATTTATAATTACTTAAACATCTACAAATATTTACAACTAACTACATTATTCTACAACCATTTACAATAGAAACCTAGAATATCTACAAATGTACATAAAATACAGTGCATGGAAGGTAGACAACCTTCCTACAAAGCCATACCACCAACGGGAGGCAACAATGAAAATGAGAAGACAAAAAGAAAACAAAGCCAAAGAAAAAGTAGAAATGAAAGAAAAAAGAAAATGGAAAAGAAATCGAAGAACCAAAAGGGCATACCTTAAAACCAAGAATGCAAAAGAAAGGGAACAGGAGGTGCTCTACAGATGAACAACTTCATGAACCATGAACATGTCGAAGAGCCTACAGTATAACATGAATCACGCACAAGCTCAAACACCAACTTCACTACTAAACACTCAAAGAAAACGTACTTAGCTCACTGGTAATTTGCACAAATCACTCTCAATAGCTCTTAATCACTCTAAGGGTAATTTTTTCATGGTAAATATAAAAATGACAAGTGAAACACAATTTATACCCTTTAGGGTGAAAATGCACCATTCCCTTCTACAAGTCCTAAGGAAAAGGAAAACCTCCAGACTTCGGGCCCAAGGAATCCATGCAACCACACCCTCTAACTATAGAGGAAGCAATGGTAAAGAATCTCGGAGTCCAGAATCCATCCGGCAAAAAGAAACAAAATGCTCTGAGATTGGGTTGTAGAGCAAGGAAGACCAAGAGGGAACACAACAACGTCCGCGTGGAGGTAAAGTTTGGAGAAAAAAAAAAGAAGCCAAAAGAAACCAAGAAAGAACCAAAAGAAAAAAGGGGAACCCAACATTTTTCCAACAAAATGTAGGGATGGGTATGCATGGCATAATAAACTCTCCCTATAATTTTGACTTTTCAGCTCTTGAATCTCTCTGTAAATTATATATGTCTCTCCTTTTCTCTTTTCTCCCTTTAGTGGATAGATATTTCATTGAAATTTATCTCCCTTTATATTTCATTTATCAACTCTCTCTCTTTGACAACAATGCCAAAAATAAATATGCATTTCTTCAGTAGCCAAATAAAATATCTCTGATTTTCGGTGCAGTAGGTACCTTTCAGTGTACATATATCTCTATGTCAATCAAGTTCAAATTTGCATCAATATGATTGATATTTTGATTTCATGTTGGTTGATCCAGCCTCCTAATCACCTTATAATTACACAAGGGAGGAACCCCTAGTCTACCTCTCAATTACTCAATGTATCATTTGGTAAGGGTTTTCTTAATATGTCTCCAAGTTGTTATTTTGATTGTACATATTCCTGTAACCACCTGAATTTGGTCTGTCGCAACTATGGACCCTATTTGCCCTAAGTGTGATCATACCCTCGATTTATGTCCAAACGACCCTGTTACTGCTTGGCATAATTCTTTTAATCAATTTAA
>MU228485.1:773021-795782 GCA_018584345.1 Thuja plicata
CTCTTCTCTCTTCTCTCTCTCTCTCTCTCTCTCTCTCTCTCTCTCTCTCTCTCTCTCTCTCTCTCTCTCTCCCCTCTTCTTAGGATTTTCATGCCTCATTCATAATGTCACAAGGGGTTTTCTTTTCTTTCCCCTTTCAAATATCTTTCCTTATTGTGTTGAATCTTGGAGCTTTCTCTCTCCTTGTTTATGGTAATATTTCTTTTATGCATTCACTCGCTTACATTCTTTGCTGGTATTGTTCATTTTTACATATTTCTTTTTCCATTTCTAACACACATCATTTTTCTCATCAAATTTTTCAACTTTCACATTTGCACTCTCCATTATTTTGTTAGTTGTCTTGTTCAAACATTTGTAAGATTTACTCATAGTATAATATCCAATAAATATTCCTTCATCACTTTTTGAATCAAATTTACCATTTCAAACATCTTTCAGAATATAACACCGACTACCAAATATTCTAAAATAGCTCGCATTGGGTGTATAGCCATACCATATCTCATAAGGTGTTTGGTTTGAATATTTCTTCAGTTGTACTTAGTTTAGTGTGTAAACAACTATGCTGACTACTTCTCTCTAGTATGCTTTTGCAACACTCTTTTCAATCATCAATGTTTTGGCACAATCAACAATTGATATGTTCCTTCTTTCAGCAATTTCATTCTGTTGTGGTGTCCTCGGTTCTGAAACTTGTCTTTTGATTACATACACATTACAAAAGTTAGTGAACTCATCATAAATAACTTCACCTCCTCTATTAGATCTCAAACACTTCAGATCTCTACCAGTTTCTTTTTCCACTTTAGCTTTATACCACTTAAACATGTTAAATGATTCAGATTTTTCTTTTAGAAACAAGGTAGTCATCATTCTAGAGTAATCATCAACAAATAGAATAAAATATATATCCCCATTATATCTCTTTGTTCTCATTGATCCACATAGGTCTGTATTAACTAACTCCAAAATTTCATTAGATGAAAAATTCTTGCTCTTGAAACTAGATTTTGACATCTTTCCCATTTGACAATTTTTGCATATTACATGGTCTGGTTTAGATAAGCTTGGTAAGCCTCTAACTTTTCTTTTCTTACTAATATTAACCATATTCTCAAAATTTACATGACAAAGTATTTTATGCAATAACCATATATCTTCATTCTTTGCCAATAAGAAAGTAGTTTTAGTTGTGTCAAGATAGAATAGAATAACTTTAGGTTGTTTACCTGTACCGATCAACTTACGAGTTCCATCATAGATTCTTTCTTTTCTTTTCTCAAATGAATCTCGGTGACCTATGTTATTCAACTGTGAAACTGTCAACAGATTGTAGTTAAGTCCTTTTACCCAATAAGCATTTTCAAATTTTTTTTGATTGTTCAGAATAATAGTACCTTTTCCTTTCACTTGACAAGGTGTATCATTTCCCACTCTAACAAATCCTTAGTCATAATGTTCAAGAAATTCATTTTCCTTTATCACCAATCATGTGATGTGTACAACCACTATCAATAACCAAAAATTCATGTTTACTAACTTTAGAGATATGTGATTTTTCTACATACCTTTCATCTTCATCTGATTCATCTTTTAAAGCTACAAACACTATCTCAATATCTTCATCATTGTCAGATCCACTGCCATGATCTTTATGTCCATCAATGTAACAAGATTTCTTACCTTTATCTTTGTAATCTTGGTTATGTCTTGTGTCATATTGTTGGATGCTTTTGATACAAGGAGGGATATTAAGAGGGACCAAGGGCACTCCCAAGTACCAAACCAACATGCAGATACAAAAATGCAGAAGCAAAACCAAACAAAGTGAGAGAAGGAACAACATATATCTTTTATTTCATTGATAAAACTCATTACATGTTGGGATATAAGGACTTCCCATTTTCGGCCATAAAAATTCAATGAATTACAAAAATAATCCTAATAGATGTGAAGTCACAAACCTGCCTTTCACAAGAATCAACAATTAATCTTCTATCCAATCCTACTATCTTCTAAGAAATGATGCCTAAACTAAGAATAGAGAAACAAGTATATAAAAAATTCCACCAAAGAGGTTGGCACTCAAATCCCTAAGTGAGACCCAAATTTGGGTCCACACAAATTCCAATGAGAGACCCCACAATAATTATGCCACATAAATTAAATGTAGAAGTCGACCAGATCAGGATAAACAACTCGGGAAGAGAATCATGAAGAAACAAAAACCACTCAGTAAAAGCATACCCAAGTAATAGGGATGACTCAATAAAAACATACCCAAGCCACTGAAAACCAACTCGGTGAAAGCATAACTGAGAAAAATAAATCACCACACACGAAGACCCATCAGTAAAGAAAGACAGAAAGAATGCCCAAGCAATAGGGTAATTGACCACTTCACTGAGTAGTCTCCAAACAAGATAAAGAACAAAAGAAAACATATTTTGGGTTGAGAAGGAATTCCAAGGACCCAAGATGCTCCTGCATCAAAAACATGCGGTTACAAGAAATGATTCTCCAAATCATGTATCAGGTCCAACCTAAAATAAATCCAACTTAGATTGAGAAATCAAAGAGGAGTCCTCAATTGGTCTTTTCTTCCATTTTACCAGATACTCCATGTATTTCTTTCCTTTTTTACTTCTTCTAACTCTCTATTTCAAAATATATTCAAATTCCTCTATATATTTCTTAGGATAATCAATTGGTACTATCACTTCTTCATCAGGTTCATGATATTCATACAAGTCTGAAATGTTGAATATAGGTGATATATCCATGTCATCAGGTAATTCAACTTCATAAGAATTTCCACTGTCAAATCTTCTTAGTATTTTGCAAGGACCAAATTTCTTCATCTTCAATATTCCATATTTCCTAATAGGAAATCTTTGTTTCTTCAAATGAGCCATTACTGCATCACCAAATTCAAAAGTTTTATGTCTTCTTGATCTATCTACACTATCCTTGTATTTTTTATTACTCTTCTCCAGCTTATGTTTTACATCTTCATGCAATGTCTTCAGAAACTAAGAAAATTCCTCAGCTTCAGCACTTCTTTTCTCTTCTCCAACAATATATCTCAGGTATGATATACCTCTCAATTTTGTTCCATGAACAATCTCAAAGGGCATATTTATAGTACTTCTATCCACTGAATTGTTGTATGCACACTCTGCTTGTGCTAACATCATATCCCAATTACTTGGTGTGTCTCCAACTAGGCATCTCAACAAGTTAACCATACTTTAGTTTACAACCTCTCATTCTCCATTAGTCTATGAATGAAATGTATAAATATACTTCAAATTAGTGTCCAACTTCTTCCAAAGTGTTTTCCAAAAATAGCTAACAAATTTACTATCTCGGTCAGAGATGATACTCCTTGGTAATCCATGCAATCTGACAATCTCCTTAAAGAAAATATCTTCTATATATACTGCATCTGATATTTTCCTACATGGTATGAAATGTGTCATCTTATAAAATCTATCCACAATAATAAATATGGAATGATTACCTCTTTCTGTCCTCAGTAAGCCAAGAACAAAATCCATACTGATATCACTCCAAGGTTTCTCAGGTACAGTAATCGGTGTATACAAACTAGTATTCTAACTTACTCCTTTCTCAACTTGAAGAACTCCACAAATTTTCAAAAATTTCTAAACATCCTTATATAAATGAGGCAAAAAATACATTTCCTTAAGTAAACTCGGTGTTTTATCAATACCAAAATGTCTAGCCAATCCACTAGTATGTTTCTCCTTAGTAAAATTAGTTCTCATTAAACCTCTCGATATGAACAACTGAATATGTTTGAAAAACATATTTTTCTGAATGAAATAGTCTTCATGCTTACTTGATTGATTTGAATTAGGTTTTTTTCACACTCTCCACTACTCAAAAAAATTAGGATCATTTTCATACAAATTCTTCATATCATCAAAAACAAGAACTTCAATTCTCATTTTAATCAACAAAGATCTTCTTCTAATCAATGCATCAGCAACTCTGCTAGAAAATCCACTCTTATTATTTATCACAAATGTGAAACTCTATAAATACTCTTCCCATTTCATATGTCTTTGATTCAACTTATTTTGACTACCCAAATATTATAAAGCCTTCTGATCAGTAGACAACACAAATTCATTTGGCATCAAGTAATGCCTCATTTCTTCATAGCTTGAACAATATCATAGAATTATTGATCATAAACATAATATTTCCTTTTAGAATCATTCATATTTTCACTAAAGAAAGTGATAGGTTTATGTTCTTTATTCAACACAACTCCAATTGCACTTCCACTTGCATCACATTCAACTTGAAATACCTTTTTTTTTAAAATCAGGTAAGGTTAACACAAGTAATTCAGCAACCTTCTACTTCAAAGTCTCAAAACTCTTATTAGCTCCATGTGCCCATTTGGATTCTCTTTTGTCTTCTCTCATTGTCTAATTCATAGAATTATAAATAGAACTTAAATTTCTGATAAAATTCCTATAAAAACATGCCAATCCATGAAATGATCTTACCTCACTACCAGTCTTAGGTGTAGGCCAACTAAGCATAGCTTCAACCTTCTCAGGATCCATGTTCAAACCATCAGCTTATATTAGAAAATCCAAATATACAAGTTCTTCTTTCATGAAGGAACACTTTTTCATATTTATACACAACTTTTCCTCTTTCAATCTCTGCAATACTTGTGTTATATGCACAAAATGTTCTTCTCTAGTCTTACTAAATATCAGAATATCATCCAAGAATACAATCATACATTTATTCAAGAATTTCTTCAAAACTTCATTCATTGACCTCATAAATGTAGTTGATGCATTAGTTAAACCAAATTTCATAACCAAAAACTTATACAAACCTTCCTTTGTCTTGAAAGCAGTCTTCCATTTATCAACTTCTCTGATTCTGATATGATGATATCTACTTTTCAAATAAATTTTAGTAAAATATCTTCCTCCAGTCAGACAATCCATTATATCATCCATTCTTGGTATATGAAACCTATACTTCACTATGATCTTGTTTATTACTCTTGAATCAATGCACATTCTCCATTCTCCATTCTTATTAGGTGACAATATAGTTGGTACTACACATGGACTTAAACTTTCTCTAATTAAACTGGTGTAGGAGCACCTAGGTAGGGCTATAATCTAACCTAGGGCTTCTAAGTTGTTTTTGTCTTGTAGTGGTCCTAGCCACACCACTAGAAAAATAATAGGACTAGGTGGGTCCTAGGATGTTTGGAGCTAGATGAGGAGGTCTATTTAGGTCTTTAGTGTTTTTATTTTCAGTAATGTCCAAAGTTGCTCTTTTGTTCCATATTGCCAATGTTGGGGCAATAGTGAAAATGATCCATCCAGGGGTAAAATTGCACAAGTAAGGGTTTAAAAGACCTATTTGATTTTTAATTATCCTAAATATTAAATTTTCTAGGTTCTTGAGGTGTTTTCCATGTTTTATGCAAGAAACACAAAAGTTGCAAAAGTTGTCAATGTTGTCATTAACAACATTGACAACATTTCTTGCAATGATGTATTTTAGGGAATTTGAGGGTTCTAAGTGTCTGAAAATGTTAGGATAGGAACATGGAAACCTATATAAGACCTCCCTCAAGGTTTTGAATAGGTTGGTTAGTTTTAAAAAGTTATTGTACGGACTTTATTTTCAAGGAAACAGTTGCAGTTCTTGTTTTTCTAAGAATTTTGCATTTTCATGGATTAGATCTTGTACTGTAACTATTGAATATTTTAGGGTAGTGTGTTTTGAGATTCTCTATATTGGTAGATCTATATTTGATTTTAATTTAGTTATTTTTGTAAATTCTTCTTGTTTCAAACCAGTCACTGGTTTGAACCAAACTACTTTTTGAAATAGGCTCATAAGTCCTCTTCCCACCGTGGATTTTGCATGGGCCTTTGGGATTAGGGAGATGACTCCATAAACATATTTTATAGTTAAGGAGGGGCCTTGGGAAGAAAGGGAGGTATTTTTATTGTGATACCCTAGGCAAGCTAGAGTTGCATTGCTAAGGATCATAGGAAGTTACAGAGCTACTTGAAGGGATTGAAAGCATTGATTGTGTTAGCTCTTTTTCTTGCACCACAACCTTAAGATGATACTATACTGATTATACTAGAATGAAAACTCCTTTTTAACAAGATAAAGGCTAATTTTTGGGGTATTTTATAACACTATGGATACCTATTATCACCTCCTTCATTTTTGTGTTCCACAGACTCGGGCAGGTATTACCTATTAAAGATTACTGATTCTTCAGTCTCTATATTTGGTGGACTAATTCATTCACTAGCTACTTACTTTAGACCTCACTGTAAAAACTTATAAAAGACCTTGGAGATTGCAATAATTATTTTGAAATAGAGTACTACAAGCCAGGCTATGGTCTTAATAACATAAACCAATGAGACAAGGATTTTCATCCTTCTTCCTTTTCCTTTAGGAGGGATAACCTATTTGATTTTCTCTTTAAGAAATCAACAAAATCCAACTATAATCACTGTAAATACAATTGATTTTAAATATATTCTTTGAAAGTAATTTATTTTGAATATTTTTGAATATTTGGATGATGATGGATTACCAAACAAGTTCAAAAATCAGTGCCTTTCCTTGGGCTTGTATAATCAATAGATATAAATCCACAGAGATATATAAAATAAAATACTATAAGATGCCTTGCAACCTACATGATACTTAGGTAAAGTTCCTTTCAAACTACCCTATCACTCCCACAATGTAGTATAAAATCCTTAATTACTATTATACTCTTTGAAATCATTCACAAAATTTAATTCCCCTCTTAGAAGAATTTTTCAAATAATTAGATAGCTACCTTATAACCAATATGTTTAACATGCCTTACAAATTGAACATAAAAAAGTACAGATAATAAAAAAAGAGACAACAATAGTATGTAATAAAATTACACTGTATTTTATTCATATATTTCTTCTTCAGTACATAAAAAGGCTTAAAAGCTCAAAAACATAGACTGAAATTTAGAAAGTCTGGCTTGCAAATTATATTTCATCTCTTCAAAGATATTACAATTTGATCTATTTATAGGTCTTAAACCATCTTGGAATCCTCAAAGTAAGGATGCAACAAGCTTCGACTGGGTTAAGGAACCTAACCCTAAAATTATAGAAAATACAAGAAACAAGAATGTTCAAGCGGTGGGAAGACAAGAACAGGGGATGAAATCTGATGTTCTTTTGTCTTCATCTAAATTTTGGCGCCTTTGTCTGACAATGTTTAGGATAGTATCTAATATTTGTACTGAGACCAAGTGACCACTATTTCAGGCTAACCTACACTTATCTTTGATAATTACTAACCTCCCTATGCTTAATGGTTAGGCGCTAAGTGTTCCTCTCTACTCTTCATCCAGGACCTCTTCTTCTATCTCAACAATTTTTTTCTTTTTTGGTTTTGTCATCAAATCCCACGCTTTCACATCCTCCTCTACTGGTCAATTGAAACTCTGAATACTCTGCAGTTGTCCTTTCTACCTTTCCCATATAACATCAGTTATGCTTTTGACATCAACTAAAAATTTATTTGTCAGTTTCTGCTTTGAAAGCCTCATCCAAAATTTTATTAAAACCATCCAAATCAAGATTAGAATCTGTAATATATGCCTCACTACTAGGAATTTTGCTATCAAATTTATTTCTCCAGGCCTCCAAGGCCTTAATCTGATCATCTTCTCCTTTTAGTGGAGGAACAAATCTATTAAAATTTGGTGAAAATAGGCTCATCTTTGCCTCTATCTAATTCAATTTACCCTTAAAGAAAGGTAAAGTGACATTAACTTTCTTGATCTCATCTTCTACCTCTGACACAATCTCTGGTAAATCTGGCCTATGTTGATGTAAAGAGCATAATTTCTCAAACAAGTGTACCCTAGGAGACCATGTTGTGAAAAAAGGAGTCAAAATAGAGATGTACCCTATTACTTCTGCATGCAAAAAGGGTAATTTATTATATGCATTCAGGATTATATCTATTTTATCTTTCAAGATATCAATCCTATGTTGAAGCATACTTGTTAATTCATTGATGGCAACTTCATTATCCCTTTTAGCCATATCCTCTATTTTTGCCTCCTCCTCTGCTTCAACTGTCATGCCCAAATATTTCGTGCCCAAAAACGCAACAACTTTTTTTTTTAAAGGTAAAATTAAAGCCAAGAGGGTCTAAGGGGAATCATGACTATGTGTCAACCTCCCTCAACCCAAGGTCACCTTCTAAGGTTAAAATAACACAAGGTAATACTTAATTACAGATTACCCTAGAGTTAAATCTAGGCTAACGTTCAAGGACAATTCAAAGTAAGGTTCTATGATTTTGCGTGTCATCCCCTTTTATTTTAATAGAGTTTGATGATGTGGAGAGGAAGACTCCCAATGCTTAGTTTCCAGGGATGATCGATAATCTAGAAGGTTGGTAGTTTACAGATATTATGTTATTAAACACCCTAGGGCAGCGCACTTATGTAATATTATTTTTATAATGACCAATATACTGGCCACATAAAAATAACATTATAAGTCCCTAAGTTTAAATTAAAACTTTTATTTAGACTCTCCCCAAATAAAATTTCCTAAATTAGATTATTAGATTATAGTTTAAATGATGGCTATGTGAAATTGGATTTCGTAGAGAATCTTATAACTTAAATTTTAAGGCTAAAAAAAAATTTACTTAAAAGATTAAAAATAATTTAATGTCAAACTATAATCTTCAATGGTTCAATTAATAATTTATTTTACTAAATCCTTGATTCTTAACGAATCTCATTTTAAAAGGCAATCTCAAAGGAAAATAATAATGTTTATAGATTCGTCTTTTGAGTACGACTATACCATACTGGTAATTAATTACTAAAATTTAATTTATCGCAATTTCACTAATAAAGTCTCTATAAGTTATTATCCCAATGTTAAAGAGAAATTAATTAATTTAATTTATATACCCCAACATTACTATACATGCTATAATTATATTTACCCACTAACATGAATTAAATCATCTCATTTTACAAAAAGGTTAACCTTACAATTTACCTAATTAAAGGCCAGACAAACAAAATGACAGGAGATTAAATCTGTTTATTAAATGATATTCTATAATTAAAGGGAGAGGCTATGTTTTTGAAAGACCTAGTTTTGATTTTTCCCTCTCATTTTGGAATTCCCTAACCCTAATTTGAAATTAGGGTTTGTAGACACCTAAAATTTACCATGTGTACCTCAAGCATACCAAACTACAAATCTCAGCCAAATACTTCAAAATATCATCAAATGGACATTAAATCAAGGAAAATCAAATCGAAGAAATTCAAATCAATTTAAAAGGTCAATTAAATCATGAAATCAATTAATTAAATTCAAGCCTAAAGGGATTAATCAAATTATGCAATGCATTTTTCAATTGTATAAATCAAATAAAAAGGGATCAAATCCAACCCAATCACCCTTCATGGCTAATTTAATTAAAGGATGGAGTTATTTAATTCCTAATTTCTTTTGAGACAACCAACAAACTTTCCCTCCATTTGCAAATGTCTCAAAGCTTTTGACTTAACCAACCTTTGATCATGATCAACTCACTCTACCCCCTACCCTTGGGAAAATGCTATAAATACAAGCAATTTTCTTTGTATTTGGATCCAAGATTTCAAGAGCAAAAGCATCCTTATTATAGGGATATTGAAAGCATATTGAGGAGCATTTGAAAAATTGGGGAGATTTTTAACATTTGCATTATCATTTAGTATCATGTTTAGGAGCATTTGTTAATTTGTTTCATGATCTTGGAGCATTATTGAGCATTTTAAGCATTCTAGCTAGATTTGAGCATTGAATTTTCATACATATCTCATTCTAGGATTGTCCTTGAGAGAGATTAAGCCTGAGAGCTCTCTTAACAAAGCTTGGATAGAGAACCATGAGATGATATAGTTTTGTTAGTTTCAATTCTTAGATTAACTTGTTTATCTTTCCATAGAATTGTTGCTTACATTCTTAATTTCATGAAGGTGTATTTTCTTACACATAGGGTTAGGGTCTAAATAGAAAGTAGCTAAAACTTTTTTTTCTTGTTATCTCTTCATTATTCTCTTTCTTCCCTTTTTTTTTTATAGGTCTACAAATCCATGGAGCCCAAAGGAAGGAGATGCCACAAGGGAGGATATACATTTAGATATATATATATATATATATATAATGCATCAAATATAATTTGTAGGTTCAATGGCGGCTGACAGGTTTCCTACCCCGCGGTATTCTCTTATTTTTTTGTTTTTAAACTGTGCAGATCTGGGTATGGTGCGGGGGTGCAACCCATCTGCTAGGCGGTCGAGCCCCCACAGCCGACATAGTTGGTGGCTCCGCTGCCGCTATGCCAGTCTGTGGCGGCCGCAGCCACCATAGCCGGTGGGGGGTTTAACCCTCCCCGCGCGGCTCTCCTTAGAGAGGCCGCAGGGTGGGGTGGGCTTCGGCCCACCCTGCCCCATTTTTTTTTAATATTTTATTTAATTTTTTTTTAAATTAGTTCATATATATATATATATATAACTATTTTTTTTTTGTTTGTGTAAAAACCAACATTAAAGAAATACATGTATATATGTGTGTGTGTGTGTGTGTGTGTGTGTGTGTGTGTGTGTGTGTTTGTGTGTGTGTGTGATATTTACAAAATAACACTTGTTGTTAATATTTCTTTGAATAAAAATGAGAGGATAAACATATTTCATTGGGGATTCCATTTTATCTATATGAAAATAAATAAGCATAGATATGGTAGCATAAACATGTGCAAATGACAAATTTATTATTTACAATGGAATATTCATGATTCAAATAATAGGTTTAGGTAAGTTTCTATATTATTTTTATTTACTCCTAATTCCTTATTATTGCAGCAAATAACTTCCACACTAATAAAACAATTTTAAGAGTAACTAACTAGTGGTCTTTGCACAAATTCATTTTCGCAATATTAAGGAACATAAAATGAAAAGATTTATACAATATCTATCTTAACATTGAAAGGAAATTTTATTCACTCAAGAGCCAAATACAAATACATGGAGTTGTCAACCCTAATAGTTACTTACAAAAAATGTTGTTCAAGAAATACATAAATCAGCCCCATGGCTTAATACAATACTCTCAACAATTTACATTTAATTAAACAAATAGCAATACAAGAGAGACATGAACAACACACATAAAACTCTCATTCCAAAAGGTTTTCACAATGGATCACTCAAAGATCCTATATGGGGTGAAGTGGACCAAATACCCAAGGGAGAAGGCCAAACCCAAAACTTAAAATCCAAACCCTTACATGGCTGCCAAAACACTTCCTTCCTCATTATCAACCAAGAAAAACAACATACCCTTATGAACCCCAAATAAAGTAAAAATAAGGGAGGCTTCAAGGAGCCCATACTCCATAATTTTTCCCTCTCCTCCTTGAGGAGAGACTCTACACCAAGGGCTGTCATAACTCCTCCACCCCCAAGGCAACTCTTCCCTCCCAAGGGTGAGTGAGCCTTGAAACTCCCATTAACAACATATACAAGAAAGAAAAATAAATGCATTACAATAACACCAACATAGAATTTACAACAAGTTCAAAGCTACAATAATCCCATAAAACACATGCAACAATCAATCTTTTGCAAGCTCAACATAAAATAACAAGAAAGAGTTTGCAACAAGTCCACCAACCTAGAATCGAAGCTTAAGGCAAGATAGTTGTAGAAGAGCTCCCTTTTAGCCTAATTCCTCCTTTCAAGATCACCAACTCTAGCTATGTCTCTAAGTTAGAGAGTGGGTGTTCAAACTCTCCAACATGGAGAGGTCCCACTACAAAGCGACTAGAAAACTCATGGGGAGAAGGAAAGTCATATAATTGGTCCCTCTTCCCTAAACTCTTACACCTTACTAAAAATGGATCCAAAAATTGGAACTCCTAAAAGGTGAATAATATCTTTGCACAAATATGGAAGGGTGGTCTATCCAAGGTCAAACCTCACAAGATTTGATTTTCGTCCAACTTGGGAAGCCAAATTTATGGAAGGGTCACATGGTCAACCAGAGGCTACCCTAGGGTTAAAATGGCCCTTAACTATTGGTATAACAAGTGGGCTACCTAAAAATTACCCCAACACACCCCTAGACACTTTCTAACCCCTCCAAAAGTCCACTTTAAGAGTAATTTCGAAATCTCAATGAGATGACCCCACCCCCATCTCCCAAAAAAAGGTATGCATATGGGGATTCACTAATGTACTTATCTAGGTAGGTGGACAACCATTCCCAAGTTGACATTTCATGGTCTTAAGTACAAAACACAAGTGTCAAATGACACACACACATTCACACATCACTAGGCCATGTCATATCCACTTAGGAAAAACTCACAAAGAAATAAGAAATATATTTAAGGACTACATTTCCAAAATCAACCATATACATTTACAAATTAAATCATGATACAATGAGGTCTTGTCTCTCATTAGAAGCAACCTTGGCTCAAACTAAGTTCACATATTCCTTTGTTTGTTTCCCCGGATAAAATACCATGGTCTCATACCTACACACTCAATTAAAATATTAGTAGTCCAAGGAGATAAATATACATCATAAGGAAATAAGCAAAATTCAAAACTTAAGGAAGATATCAACATACTAAGTTTATTATTTAAGATCACAAGAATATAATAATTTTATTTTAAGAATTTAACATAAGGTAAGATTCACATTGCATGATATCAAAATTTAATATCCATTTTAATAATTCTCCAATCACCAATAACCCATAACATAATCATAATGTGTTTCCAAATCAATTGTCTCAAAAATAAATGTCCATAATAGAAAACATCATATAGTCCATAAGGTACATCATAAAGTATCATGTGTCCAATATCCAAAATGAAGAATCCATGACATAAAGCATAAAATCCATAAGGTCCATAGTGCATCAAAATGTAAAGTATCATACGCTAAATCTATCATACAAAGAAAAATTGGAAAACTACGATGGGGTTCGGGGTTCGGCCTCACATCCTCCCCCCTAGGCTTGAACTTCCTTCTAGAGTTCATCAAAAAGATGGGGATACTGAGCTTTCATCTGCATTGCTTCCTCCCAAGAAGCTGTAACCTCATCATAGCAATCCCACTGAACCCTAACTTGGTCTAGCTCTCCGCCTCGTAGGCCCAGTATCTGGCATGCCAAAATGTGAATAGGCTCTAATGGCATCCCAATATATCAGATGAGACTCATCATAAATATATTTTCTCAAAATAGAAACATAAAACACATCATGGATGTGTGACAGGCTAGGTGGCAAGGCTAGATGGTAAGCAACTGGTCCTATCCTCTCCAATATCTCAAATGGTCCCACAAATTGAGGTGTTAGCTTAGAGCCCTTTCTAAAATGAATTGGACTCTTGTGAGACTGCACTCTCAAGAAGACCCTATCTCTGACCATGTATACCTGATCTGTCCTCTTTGCATCGGCATACTTCTTCTGTTGATCTTGCACCTCTAGGAGACACTGCCTAATTAAGGCTACCTTTTGCTCCATCTCTAGGACTAGCTGTAGTCCAATGGTAACTCTGTCCTCAATCCTATCCCAACTCAAAGGTGTCCTACAAGGTCTATCGTATAGTGCCTGATATGGTGGCATACCCAAAGATGAATGATGCCCATTATTATAGGCAAACTCTACTAAATGTAAATACTCTTCCTACTTGACCTGATGATCCATAACATACATATGAAGCATATCCTCGAGAACCTGGTTTACTCTCTCAGTCTGACCATCTATCTTTGGTTGATACGCTATGCTAAAGTTGAGCCTGGTGCCCAAAGCTACCTGTAACTCTCTCCAAAAAGATAATGTGAAGAGAGAATCCTATTAGAAATGATCTTCTGAGGAATGCCATGCATTCTGACTATATCTCTCAAGAAGACCTGTGCCACTATTGGGGCTATAAAGGTGGTATGGAGAGGTTAGAAGTGGGCAAATTTGGTCAACTTCTCAACTGTCATGAAGATGGCATCATGGCGTCGAGATGACATAGGGAGACCAATAATAAAATCTATGGATATAACATCCCACTTCCACATAGGTACCTTGTGAGGCTGAAGGAGCCCTCTAGGATGGCCATGCTTAGCCTTAACCTTTTGACATTCAAGACACTGGGCTACTAACTCTGCAATGTGTTGTCTCATTCCCCGCCAATGATAGAGTTGTCTCAAATCAGCATGCATCTTCTTAACTCCAAGATGCGCTACATAAGGGGCTCTATTAGCCTCTAGCATGGTGATATTATGCAAATCCCTAGAAGAAGGTACATAGATGCATCCCCTATGACATAGTAGTCCATCAGACTCCAAGGAATATTCTAAAAATCTCCCCACAATGGGTCTCTAAGATTGGATCAACTGCCAAACCTCTACATACAATTCATCCTCTCGCAAATGGTGTAATATATGATCTCTCAAGTTTGTACCTATGATCATGGATGATAACTCATGTCACCTCCTACTCAAGGCATCAGTGACCACATTCTCTTTTCCTTTGATATAATGGACATCAAAGTCATAATCACATAAGAACTCCATCCACCTTCTTTTCCTAGCATTAAGGTTCGGCTGAGTGAATATATATTGTAAACTCTAATGGTCTGAATGAAGCTCAAATTGATGTCCCAAGAGGAAGTGTCACCATCTTACTAGTGCATGCACTATTGTTGCAAGATAAAGGTCATGGGTAGGGTAATTGAGCTCGTGATTCTTAAGTTTCCTAGAATCATATGCTATAGCTCACCCATCCTGCATAAGTACTACCCCCAAAACCATCTAAGGAAGCGTCAGTGCAGACCACAAAGTCTGCTGAAGGCTTTGACACTGCTAAAATAGGTGCACTGGTAAGTGCTTTCTTGAGTTCTTGAAAGGTCATCTCGCACTTCTCTGTCTAGTCAAACTTCTTTCCCTTTTACTGTAGGGATGTGATAGGATGAGCCACTCTAGAGAAACCCTGAATAGACTACCTATAGTATCCTACGAGACCCATGAAACTCCTAACCTCGGTCATAGTAGTAGGTGCTAGCCAATTCATAATGGCATCAATCTTAGATGGGTCCATTAAGATCCCATCACCTTAAATAACATGGCCTAAATATCGAACCTTTGTTATGAAGAAGGCACATTTTGACAAACTTCCATACAACTAGTTATCCCTCAAGCACTGTAATACCTATCTCAAATGCTCCTCATGTTCCTTCTCATTACAAGAATATATCAATATGTCGTCAAGGAACACAACCAAAAATCTATCAAGGAAAGTGAGGAATACCCCATTCATGAGGCTCATGAATACATCAGGGGCACTCATAAGACTAAAAGGTACAATAGTGAACTCATAATGTCCGTATCTAGTTTGGAAAGCTATGTTATGGATATCACTTTCTATGATTCTCAACTAATGGTACCCTGATTTAAGATCTATCTTGGAGAACACACGGGCACCTTGCAACTGATTGAACAAGTCATCAATCCTAGGTAGTGGATATTGATTCTTAAAGGTTAACTTGTTTAACTGCCTATAATCCATACATAGTATAAGAGATCCATCCTTCTTTTTGACAAAGATAACTGGTGCACCCCAAGGAGAGACACTAGGTCATATGTGCCCCTTCTCAAGGAACTCCTTGAGATGAATCTTGAGCTCATTAAGCTCATTAGGAGACATTCTATATGGTGCTCTAGATACTGGTGTAGCACCTGGCACAAGGTCTATATGGAAATTGACTACTCTATGGGGAGGCATACCAGGTAATTCTAAAGGAAACACATCTACAAATTCTTGTAACATGGGATGATCATCAAGAGAAGTTTCCTTTTCTACTTCCTCCTCCCAATCACTAATCGTGATGGATAATAAATGACACCCTTTTCACATGCACCACTTAAGCTGCATAGTGGAAATCATATGAATGGATACTACCCTCTGAACCCCTGGGATTACTATAGCATTACCGTCATCATCTAAACATTCTACCTTCTTTTGCCGATAATCTAGCTTGGCCTTGTGTGCATAAAGCCAATCCATGCCAAGTACTATCCCATAGGATCCAAGAGGCATGACACGTAGATCTATAATGGTAGTCATAGCACCAATCTATATCTGGAAATCCTTAACTAAGGAAGTGATGGGTATTCTAGAACCTGAGGCTAACTCTACCTCCAAACTAACTTCTTGTCTAGTTGCCACTAGCCCGCAATGGTCCACGACCAATAGAGAAGCAAAAGAATTTGTAGCACCTGAATCAAATAGAATAGTAACTCTGTTACCTCCAATCATACCTATAGGCTCAATCAAAGTAGCTTGATGTTCTTTTTGGCAGTTGTCAAGCACTGCAAAAACTCTATGGGATCTACCCATATCACCAATAGTGGGCTCTGATGTTGCGGTGCGCTGACCACCCCCTTGAGGGAAATCCCTAGCCAAGTGCCCCATGGCACCATAAGAGTAGCATGGCCCTCGAGTCTAAAACTAGGTACCCTGGGGTCTAGAGAACTGTGAGCCCCTTGTCCTGCTAGAAACACTATAACTACCCCTGGAGGACTGTTGAGTCCAAGATGGGGGTGCCGATGATGCCTATGACCTTTGGTCCCTACTAGGAGCCTGTGACTGCCACTGTTTTGGCTTGGAGCCCTATTGCCCCTAAGGGGCCTTCTATCTCTATCCCTGATATGAGTGTTGCTAAGATGGAGGGGGTTTGTAGGACCCTAAGGAATGCCTGTTATTGTTATGATTATTGTTATTTCCTTTCTAGCGTGTTTTCTGATACCCTAAATTTTGTGGTGTGGTGTTTCATTTCTAAGACTGATCTCATGCATCCTGTCCCCTACCCTAAATCTCCTTAGCAATCAAGGACTTTTCCATAGCCTCTCAAAGGTTCCCCGGTGCCTCCATGCACACTGAAGCTGATATAGATGCATTCAACCCTCTAACAAAATGGTTGACCTTGATCTTCTCATCTCTCATATAGTCTACATAAGGTAGAAGTTCTAAGAACTTATGCTCATACTGTGTGATGGTGAGCCCTCTCTATTGAAGATTATGAAACTCATCTATTTGTCACTACCTATAATTCCCAAATAGGTAATGATCCCTGAATCTCTCTATAAAGGTGCTCCAAGTGAGGGTGTCCATAGCCAGATTACCCTTTAACTCTTCTATCCTCCACCAAATAGTTTTTGATCCTCTCAACAAGTGGATAGAAAAACATGCCCTTGTATTGTTCTCATAAGGATGCAATCCAAAACATCTCTCGAGGCTCAAAAGGAAGGCCTTAGCCTCACTCCCACCCGTGGCTCCTGAAAAAGGTGGTGGATTAAGACGTATAAGTTCCCTGATGTGGTCCCTTGTGTCACGGGGTATCCTCTCAAAAGATGGGACAACTGCCTCTAGTGGTGGCATGTGTAATGACTCACCCTCGTGGTCAGCCTAGTCATCCACAACTCTAGCTAGGGGACTCCTATTGCACTCACGTGTTGCACGCCCAAGTCCTGCGTGCTGATTATCCTGTGGTATCCTCTCCAAAATGATCCCGACCAGATTCTGAAGGGCATTCAATACATCCTAGTTCGGGTTGGGGGTTTTTTGGGAGGAGGCCTCTACTCCTCACCATTACCCCCAAAATTTTTCTCCAAATGAACTCATGCCAAATGGGCACGTTTACGGCCTTGTCCACAGGCGTGAGCTTGCCGCGTTACTCGAGGCATCCTACACACATATGAGGGCGGTATAAGTTGAAAGTACTGTCTAAATATGAAATGAATATGTTTAAAGTTGTCGTAATGATTTCTACTAAGTTTGATCTTTTTTTGAAAATTTTAATACAAATGTTTAAATTTTTATGAAACATAGTGGGTTTAAGGTTCCAATGTTGAAACTTGGCTCTGATACCAAGTGTCATGCCCAAAAATTTCACGCCCAAAAATGCAACAACTTTTTTTTTGAAAGGTAAAATTAAAGCCAAGAGGGTCTAAGGGGAATCATGACTATGTGTCAACCTCCCTCAACCCAAGGTCGCCTTCTAAGGTTAAAATATCACAAGGTGATATTTAATTATAGATTACCCTAGAGTTAAATCTAGGCTAATGTTCAAGGACAATGCAAAGTAAGGTTCTATGATTTTGCATGTCATCCCCTTTTATTTTAATAGATTTTGATGATGTGGAGAGGAAGACTCCCAATGCTTAGTTTTCAGGGATGATCGGTAATCTAGAAGGTTGGTAGTTTACAGATATTATGTTATTAAACACCCTACGGTAGGGCACTTACGTAATATTATTTTTATAATGACCAGTATACTGGCCACATATATTGGCCACATAAAAATAACATTATAAGTCCCTAAGTTTAAATTAAAACTTTTATTTAGAATCTCCCTAAATAAAATTTCTTAAATTAGATTATTAGATTATCATTTAAATGATGGCTACATGAAATTGGATTTCGTAGAGAATCTTATAACTTCAATTTTAAGGCTAAAAAAAAAACTAGTTAAAAGATTAAAAATAATTTAATGTCAAACTATAATCTTCAATGTTTCAATTAATAATTTATTTTACTAAATCCTTGATTCTCAATGAATCTCATTTTAAAAGGCAATCTCAAAGGAAAATAATAATGTTTATAGATTCGTCTGTTGAGTACGACTATACCATACTGGTAATTAATTACTAAAATTTAATTTATTGAAATTCCACTAATAAAGTCTCTATAAGTTATTATGCTAATGTTAAAGAGAAATTAATTAATTTAATTTATATACCCCAACATTACTATACATGCTATAATTATATTTACCCACTAACATGCATTAAATCATCTCATTTTACAAAAGGGTTAACCTTACAATTTACCTAATTAAAGGCCCTATGCAAACAAAATAACATGAGATTAAATCTCTTTATTAAAATATATTCTATAATTAAAGGGAGAGGCTTTGTTTTTAAAAGACCTAGTTTTGATTTTTCCCTTTCATTTCGGAATTCCCTAACCCTAATTTGAAATTAGGGTTACGGTCCAAATAGAAAGTAGCTAAAAAAAAATTTTCTGGTTACCTCTTCATTATTCTCTTTTTTTCTTTTTTTTTCTAGGTCTGCAAATCCATGGAGCCCAAAGGAAGGAGATGCCACAGAGGAGGACATACATTTAAATATATATACATACTCACATAGCTATGAGTATATATATGTATATATATATATATATATATATATATATATATATATATAATGCATCATATATAATTTGCAGGTTCAATGGCGGCCGACGGGTTTTCTACCCCACGACATTCTTTTATTTTTTTGTTTTTACCTATTATCATCTCCTTCATTTTTGAGTTCCACAAACTCAGGCAGGTATTACCTATTAAAGATTACTGATTCTTCAGTCTCTATAGTTGGTGGACTAATTCATTCATTGGCTACTTACTTCAGACCTCACTATAACAACTTATGAAAGACCTTAGAGATTGTAATAATTATTTTGAAATAGAGTACTACAAGTCAGGCTGTGGTCTTAATAACATAAACCAATGATTCAAGGATTTTCATCCTTCTTCCTTTTCCTTTAGGAGGGATAACCTATCTAATTTTCTCTTTAATAAATCAACAAACTCCAACTATAATCATTGTGAATGCAATTGATTTTAAATATATGCTTGGAAAGTAATTGATTTTGAATAGTTTTGAATATTTGGATGATGATGGATTACCAAACAAGTTCATAAACCAGTGCCTATCCTTGGGCTTGTAGAAATAATAGATATAAATACACGGAGATATATAAAATAGAATACTGTAAGATTCCTTGCAACCTACATGCTACTTAGGTAAAGTGCCTTGCAAACCACCCTATCACTCCCACAATGCAGTATCAAATTCTTAATTACAATTGTACTCTCTGAAATCATTCACAAAATTTAATTCCCCTCTTAGAAGAATTTTGTAAATAATTAGATAGCTACCTTATAGCCAATATGTTTAACATGCCTTACAAATTGAACATAAAATACTACACACAATGAACAAAGAGACAAAAATAGTATGGAATAGAATTTAACTATATTACATTCATATATTTCTGCTTCAGTACATAAAAAGGCTTAAAAGCTCAATAACACAGACTGAAATTTAGAAATTTTGGCTTGCCAATTATATTTCATTTCTTCAAAAAAATTTGAATTTGATCTATTTATAGGTCTTAAAGCATCTTGAATCCTCAAAGTAAGGATGCAATAAGCTTCAAATGGTTTAAGGAGCCTAACCCTAAATGTATCGAAAAGACAAGAAACAAGAATGTTCAAGTGGTGGGAAGACAAGAACAGGGGATGAAACCTAATCTTCTTTTGTCTTGATCTGAATTCTAGCGCCTTTGTCTTACAATGTTCAGGATAGTATCTAATATTTGTACTGAGACCAAGTGACCACAATTTTAGTCTAACCTACACTTGTCTTTGATAATTACTAACCTCCCTGTACTCAATGGTTAGGCGCCAAGTGTTCCTCTCTACTCTGCATCTAGGACCTCTTCTTCTATCTCAATGGGTTTTTTCTTTTTTGTTTTTGTCATCAAATCCCACATTGTGACATCCTCCTCTACAGGCCAATTGAAACTTTGAATACTTTTCAATTGTCCTTTCTGCCTTTCCCGTGTGACATCAGTTTTTCTTTTGACATCAACTAAAAATTTATTTATGTCAATTTTTACTTTGAAAGCCTCATCCAAAATTTTATTAAAACCATCCAAATCAAGATCAAAATCTATAATAAATGCCTCACTACTAGGTATTCTGCTATCAAATTTATTTCTCTAGGCCTCCAAGGCCTTAATATGATCATCTTCTCCTTTTAGTGGAGGAACAAATCTATTAAAATTTGGTGAAAATAGGCTCATCTTTGCCTCTCTGATTCAATTTACCCTTAAAGAAAGGTAAAGTAACATTAACTTTCTTGATCTTATCTTCTACCTTTGACACAATCTCTGGTAAATCTGGCCTATGTTGCTGCAAAGAGGCAAATTTCTCAAACAACTATACCTTAGGAGACCATGTTATGAAAAAAGGAGTCAAAATAGAGATGTACCTTGTTAATTCTGCATGCAAAATGAGTAATTTATTATATGCATTCAGGATTATATATGTTTTATCTTTCAAGATATCAATCCTATGTTGAATTATACTCCTTAATTCATTGATGTCAACTTCATTATCCCTTTTAGCCATATCCTCTATTTTTTCCTCCTCCCCTGCTTCAATTGTCATGCCCAAAAATTTTGCGCCCAAAAAAGAAACAATTTTTTTTTTGAAAGGTAAAATTAAAGCCAAGAGGGTCTAAGGGGAATCATAAATATGTGTCAACCTCCCTCAACCCAAGGTCACCTTCTAAGGTTAAAATAACACAAGGTGATATTTAATTACAGATTACCCTAGAGTAAAATCTATGCTAACGTTCAAGGACAGTGCAAAGTAAGGTTCTATGATTTTGTGTGTCATCCCCTTTTATTTTAATAGAGTTTGATGATGTGGAGAGGAAGACTCCCTATTCTTAGTTTCTAGGGACTATCGATAATCGAGAAGGTTGGTAGTTTATAGATATTATGTTATTAAACTCCCTAGGGTAGGGCACTTTCGTAATATTATTTTTATAATGACCAGTATACTGGCCACATATATTGGCCACATTAAAATAACATTATAAGTCCCTAAGTTTAAATTAAAAATTTTATTTAGACTCTTCCCAAATAAAATTTCTTAAATTAGATTATTAGATTATCATTTAAATGATGGCTACGTGAAATTGGATTTCGCAGAGAATCTTATAACTTCAATTTTAAGGCTAAAAAAAAACTAGTTAAAAGATTAAAAATAATTTAATGTCAAACTATAATCTTCAATGGTTCAATTAATAATTTATTTTACTAAATCCTTGATTCTCAACGAATCTCATTTTAAAAGACAATCTCAAAGGAAAATAATAATGTTTATAGATTCGTCTGTTGAGTACGACTATACCGTACCGGTAATTAATTACTAAAATTTAATTTATCACAGTTCTACTAATAAAGTCTCTATAAGTTATTATCCTAATGTTAAAGAGAAATTAATTAATTTAATTTATATACCCCAACATGACTATACATGCTATAATTATATTTACCCACTAACATGAATTAAATCATCTCATTTTACAAAAAGGTTAACCTTACAATTTATGTAATTAAAGGCCCTATATAAACAAAATGACATGAGATTAAATCTCTTTATTAAAAGATATTCTATAATTAATGGGAGAGGATATGTTTTTAAAAGACCTAGTTTTAATTTTTCCCTCTCATTTTGGAATTCCCTAACCCTAATTCAAAATTAGGGTTAGGGTCCTAATAGAAAGTAGCTACAACTTTTTTTTTCTTGTTATCTCTTCATTATTCTCTTTCTTCCTTTTTTTTTATAGGTTTGCAAATCCATGGAGCCCAAAGGAAGGAGATGACACAAGGGAGGATATACATTTAAATATATATACATACTCACATTGCTATATGTGTGTGTGTGTGTATAAACCCGTCGGCCACCATTGAACCTGCAAATTATATTCGATATA
>MU228485.1:796111-810687 GCA_018584345.1 Thuja plicata
AGCCCGCCTTGCCCCATTTTATTTTATTTTATTTTATATTTTTTTAAATTTGTTTTTTTATATTATTTAAATATATAATATATAATATATATATATATTTATATATATATATATATATGTATATATATATGTATATATTCTTTCTTATAACAAGACAACATAATACTGCAGCAAAATAAATATGAACATATGTATATTTTTTTTATAATGACTTGCAATATATATATATATATATATATATATATTTTGAACAAGGAAAGAGATAGATTTTTTAATATGTAAATATATATGTATATATAAATATATATATCTATATATATATACATATTTATATATGTGATATTTACAAAATAACACTTGCTGTTAATATTTCTTTGATTAAAAAGGAGAGGAAAAATAGATTTCATTGGGGATTCCATTTTATCAATATGAAAATAAATAAACATAGATACGGTAGCATAAACATGTGCAGATGACATATTTATTATTTACAATAGAATATACATGATTCAAATAACAGGTTTAGGTAAGTTTCTATATTATTTTTATTTACGCCTAATTCCTTCTTATTGTAGCAAATAACTTCCACACTAATAAAATGATTTGAAGAGTAACTAACTAATGGTCTTTGCACATTCATTTTTGCAACATTAAGGAACATAAAATCACAATATTTATACAATATCTATCTTAACATTGAAAGGAAATTTTATTTACTCAAGAGCCAAATATAAATACATGTTGTTGTCAACTCTAATAGTTACTTACAAAAAATGTTTTTCAAGAAATACATAAATCAACCCCATGGATTAATAAAGTACTCTCAACAATTTACATTTAATTAAACAAAAGTTCATGGCTTTTCACATGTAAATGAAAAATAGGTCTCTTTCTCCCTAGTTCATTCCAAGCTTCAATATGGCTCCAACTTCAAATCTGCAAATCAAACTAAGGGACACAAAAAATCTTGGGTTGCTCTCCACCCAACTTAGGCCTCTTATGAGGCCAACCCCAAGCTTGGGGAACTAAACAAAGGTGGGTAACAATCATACAATAAATAAAAATACAAGAGAGACATGAACAACACACATAAAACTCTCATTCTCAAAGGCTTTCACAATGGATCACTCAAAGATC
Organism: Thuja plicata; assembly: GCA_018584345.1. NCBI lineage: Eukaryota > Viridiplantae > Streptophyta > Pinopsida > Cupressales > Cupressaceae > Thuja > Thuja plicata. The sequence goes on from MU228485.1 coordinate 797,249, forward strand.
CTATATGGGCTAAAGTGGACCAAATACCCAAGGGAGAAGGCCAAACCCAAAACTTAAAATCCAAGCCCTCACATGGCTGCCCAAAAAATTCCTTTCTCATTATCAACCAAGAAGAACAACATACCCTTATGACCCCCAAATAAAGTAACAACAAGGGAGGCTTCATGGAGACCATACTCCATGATTTTTCCCTCTCCTCCTTGAGGAGAGACTCTACACCAAGGGTTGTCATAACTCCTCTACCCCCAAGGCTACTCTTCCCTCCCAAGAGTGAGTGAGCCTTGAAACTCTCATTAACAATATATACAAGAAAGAAAAATAGATGCATTGCAATAACACCAACATAGAATTTACAACAAGTTCAAAGCTCCAATAATCCCATAAAACACATGCAACAATCCATCTTTTTTAAGCTAAACATTAAACAATAAGAAAGAGTTTGTAACAAGTCCACCAACCTAGAATCCAAGCTTAAGGCAAGATAGTTGTAGAAGAGCTCCCTTTTATCCTAATTCCACCTTCCAAGATCACCAACTCTAGCTATGTCTCTAAGATCACCAACTAAAGAGCCACTAGAAAACTCATGGGGAGAAGGAAAGTCCTCTAATTAGTCCCTCTTCCCTAAACTCTTACACCTTACTAAAAATGGATCCAAAAAGGGGAACTCCTAAAAGGTGAATAATATCTTTGCACAAAGATGGAAGGGTGGTCTATCCAAGGTCAAACCTCACAAGAGTTTATTTTCGTCCAACTTGGGAAACCAACTTTTTGGAAGGGTTAAATGGTCAACCAGAGGCTACCCTAGGGTTAAAATGGCCCTTAACTGTTGGTATAACAAGTGGGATACTTAAAAATTACCCCAACACACCCCTAGACACTTTATAACCCCTGCAAAATTCCACTTTAAGAGTAATTTCGAAATCTCAATGAGATGACCACAACCCCATCTCCCAAACCAAGGTATGCATATGGGGATTCACTAATATACTTATCTAAGTAGGTGGACAGCCATTCCCAAGTTGACATGTCATGGCCTTAAGTACAAAACACAAGTGTCAAATGACACACACACATTAACACATCACTAGGCCATGTCATATCCACTTAGGCAAAACTCACAAAGAAATAAGAAATACATTTAAGGACTACATTTCCAAAATCAACCATATACATTTACAAATTAAATCATGATACAATGAGTCTTGTCTATCATTAGATGCAACCTTGGCTCAAACTGAGTTCACATATTCCTTTGTTTGGTTCTCCAAATAAATTACCATGGTCTCATACCTGCACACTCAATTAAAATATCAATAGTTTGAGGAGATAAATATACATCATAAGGAAATAAGAAAAATTTATAACTTAAGGAAAAAATCAACATACTAAGTTTATTATTTAAGATCACAAGAATATAATAATTTCATTGTAATAATAATCTTAGTGGACATGGTACTATATAAACCAAAAGCTTGCATAAATGAATTCCTATTCAAAATTAACAATGCAGTACCATCATTCTATTTAGTTGTCCTAGACAAGGATTCATAATGGTTTTCTAGACCTAGAAACAAGTCTACATCTACAAAGACATCAGGAACAATTAACCTAGCCAAACCACTAGTCCAAGGGTGTTATATTGGGATGGCCTTATCAACATTATTATAAAAATAGTTATAGAGAGAAAAACCTGTAGAACCTGGTGTATGGGCATCTTTGATTTCACAGTATTCATCTGCCAATATGTTGGAATTTGCCCTCTTATTCTGTGTAGAGCCAGGTAACAGCTTCAAAAATTCATTATAGAAATTCCTTTTCCCCTTGGCATCTTCATCTTTTTCATTGCTCGTCCCACTGGTAGAAGCTACACTAACTGCTTTACTCATTTTGTTCTATTTTCACTTCTCTTTCACTGATATTGAAACAAATCTTCTGTCAGGACTCTTTACTCTTCTTTGTGCACTGAAGACAATTCAAGAACTTTAAAAACTAGAGAATCACCCTGAAATTGATCAATTCTTGCTTCCTAACATAGAAAACCTAGCAAATTCTCCACTCTAAAATTTTGGATGTATGATGAATGAAAATAAACATGAGATCATCCCTTTATGGTAACTTTTCAAAGTACTTAGCTCATCATTGAAGAATCAATCAATTTCACCTTCAAGTTTATATGCTTGTGGTATTAATTGAATTCCTAGCCGTATCTCATGAATGTGATAGGAAATCATATTCATATGAGTGCGTCTTCAGAAAAACCCTTATAAAATTTGAACAAAATGACATGTTTTGATATGATTGGTTCTTCACCAGACATCTCAGCTACCCTTTTCACACAGTAATTAATCTCCTATATTTTTATTGGATGATGAATATTTATATTATCATGTCAGCAATTGCCGCTTATTATCACTTTTCATATTTGGCAACCAAATGACTATGTATTATCTCTTTATCGTTGATCAAATCTCTTAACTCTCAATTCTTCTAGAGGTCTAGCGACTATATGATTTTCTTCACCTTAGCTTAACCATGATTAACTTTTGGCAATCAGGCGACCAAATGAATCTAAGTCGCTAGGAGTATTTCCAAACTCAGAGTTTATTCAGAGACCCTGCAACTATGGTTACTTTTCATCCTTTAAAGCTCTTATCACTAAATCTCTGAATGTTCTTTTCACTTTACAAGACCCCGTGACTACCCTTAGTAACCCAATCACTAAATAAAATTACTCTTTAATATTTCCTTTGGAGACTTCACGACATAGCCCATGAAACTTTATATCATCATTTTAATTTTAATTCAGAGACTATGCGACTAAAGCTAATCTCATTGTCATGAGAACATTTTACTCTATACAAATTTGATAGAGACTCAACGGGTACCCTTGATCTTATCTTATTCTACATCTGATGGCTCCACTAAGTCGCTTAATATATTTTGGAAACCCTAAATCATTTGGAGACCACGTGACTCATACACTTTGTTATATTCACTGTAGACACGTGTCTCATCTTAATTGTTTGTCTCCAAATCGCTAAAAAAATGTTGACTTACCATGTTTGACCAGTGACTACCCGACCACCATATTTCAATCAATCTGCAGTTTGTCGCCAAGTCTCTAAACCTTTTACTTAACTAAATTTTTAACTGGAGACATGGTGACTAAAGCTTTTAACCTTATCACTAAATGTGTTCTGATCCAAAGACCCCATGACTGAAGCAATTGCTAAGTCTCATGATAATTCACTAACTACAGGATACATTGCGTAACACCGCGACTTACCTGCTTGCCTTCATGTTGCCAGATCACACTTTCTTCATTGGGAGACTTCGTGACTGAAGGACTTCGCTAAGTCTCATGACTTACAAAGAATATTCTTTTCCCTTTTAAGACATCCCTAATATAGTTAATCGCCAAGTCTCATGACGAAATGGAATATGCTTTTAGGATTAAGCGACTAGCTGATCATTTAAAAAAAAAACATGACTTTTTATAACTTAAGTCTTTCAAAAAGGTAATGCAAAAATAGAAACTCAATTGACATTTTAGGGTTTTTTTCATTTTCACCTAGAAGATAGCTCAGGGTTTTGGGTTTTTTACTATTCATCTGGATTTTCATAGGGATAATTCAAATTAGGATAGACTTTCTGATTTTGGATAAAAATTGGCAGGAGGACAACAAAATTTTAGGGTAAACCAACAAAACTAGGAATATAATCAACAGTGGCTCTATCTGAGGATTGACTAAACATAGTTTATGGAAAAAGATCCATAGAATCTCTAGTTTCACACCACTATAAAAAAGAGAGGAAAGCCAACTAACCTATTACAGAAGGGAAACTATTTATAGTATTTACATAACCGAAGGAAAGTATTCATAGTATGATACATACTTACTTGTGCATGAATTTTAGTTCTTAATTAAAAAAGGGCTTCAGGAATTTCCCATGTACAGGTAACTCAAAATCTTCTCCATCCATGTTCTTCAATAAGTAAGAGTCGTTTCCAAAGTTCTGTGAGACAATAAATGGTCCAAGCCATAAATATTCAAATTTATTGTATTTTCCTTTATCTTCTTCTCTTGCATTCCACTGAAGAACCAGGTCACCAAATTGGAATTTTCTTTTAGTAGCCCTTTTGTCAAAAAGGTATTTCATCTTCTATTTCAACTTAAGGTTTTTCTTTTGGCTATCTCTTCTTGCTTCATCCAATTCTACCAACTGAGTCATTCTATTCTGCATATTGTCAGAAACATCTAAATGTTCCTCTTGTATAAACTGATATACTGGTAATAAATTATTGATCGGCATTCTTGCTTGTAGACCATACACCAGCTCAAATGGAGACTTTCATGTTGCTTTTTTAACCATTATTCTATCTGCCCATAGTGCTAGTTTTAACTTAGTATGCCATGCTCTTTTATTCTTTCCAAGAATTATTTTTAGTATTTTCAATATACTCTTATTACTAGATTCAACTTGTCCATTAGCCTGTGGATGATATGGGGATGAATATGATATTGTGATCACATATGTTTTATAGAAATCTGTCATTTATTCTGATCTAAAACTCATGGCACTATCCATTACTAATTTAGTAGGTACACCAAATCTGGTTATAATATTCTCCATTAGAAATTTAGTGACTACCCTGCTTGTTGCCTTTTTTGTAGGAATGGCCTCAATCCATTTGGTAAAATAATCTATGGCAACCAATATGCAACTGTGTCACCACTAGATTTCTCTTGTAATTCACCAATGAAATCAATACCCCACATAGTAAAAGGAGCTTCAGTACTTACTGGGTTTAACAACAAAGCACCTGAAAATTTTTAGCTTGTTTGAGAACCTTTGACAAGGTTCACACTTTCTAACATATTCATAGGTATCTTTGAATAAACTGGGCCAATGGTACCCAGACCTTAAAATCTTGTGGGCAATAGTCTTAGCAAAAAAATGGCCTCCACATTCTCCTGCATGCATTTCACATTAAACCTTTTCAGCTTGGTACTTATCAAGACATAATAGTAATACACTATTTTTATCCTTCCAATATAAGTCTCATTGAATCAAAGTGTATCTTTGGGTTTTCAATTTAAATTTTCTTTTCTAATTTTCTGTCATATGATCAGGACACTTGGCATTTTTGAGGAAAAACACAATATTAGTATAAAATGGTTGCCTCTCTATGCTTGTAGTAGTTTGATCATGTACCTCTGTCTGATTCATTTGTACTAGATCTAAGTTTTCTTTTGTCATGATTTTTACCAAACCTTGACCTCTAATCAACTTTGTAATATGGATCTCAAGGTTAAATTCACGAATTATGGTTATCCATTTACATCTCTTACTAGTAACCTCTGGCTGTGTAAGAATATCTTTCACTACTGAATGAGTAACATATGCTTGTATGTGAGCACAAACTAAATATGGCCTAAAAGAATTCACAACTTTTACCAAAGCATAAGCATGTTTCTCCATTAGCTCATAATTAAGTTTTGCGACTTGTAGGGATTTGCTATAAAAAGCTATTGGATGTTCAAATCTTTGTTCATCTTTCTATAGTAAAATAGCAGCAATTGTATGAAAAGATGCAAATGAAAACAAAGAAAAAGGCTTAGTATAATTTGGAGATTTTAAAACTAGAGCCTCTTGTACTACTTTCTTTATTTTCTCAAATGCATGTTGGGATTCTTCATTCCAAATAAATTTGGCATCTTTCTTTAACAACTTTACAATAGGTTTAACAATCTCTGCAAAGTTTGCTATGAACCGTCTGACAAAATTGATCTTTCCTAAGAAAGATTGTACTATTTTTAGGTTCCTTGGAGCAATAACCTTTTGAATTGCATCCACTCTCTCAGGATCTATTCTTACCCCTTCCTTAAACACTATGTGTCCAAGCAACTTTCCCTCTTGCAGTGCAAAATGACATTTCATGAGATTCAGTGAAACACCATATTCTAATGCTTTATTGAAAATATTACCTAAGTGATCACAGTGATCCTTAGCTCTCTTAGAATATGTAGTTAAATCATCCTAATAAATGACCATAAATAAATCAATGAATTCTTTAAAAGAAACATCCATGGCCCTTTGAAAAGTTTCCCTTGCATTTATTAGTCCAAATGGCATTCTGATATAAATATAGGTTCCCAATGGAGTGGTAAATGTCGTTTTGCACTATTCTGATTCTTTGACTAAGACTTGGTTATATCCTGAGAAACCATCCATCATAGGCAGAAACTCACAACCAGTCACCTTGTGCAATATTGCTTCCATATTAGGCAAAGAATAATTATCTTTTAATGAAGCAATATTTAAATTTCTGAAGTCCACAAATAGTATAATATCACCATTTATCTTTCTGACTAGTACCAAATTTGATACCCAAGTTGAATGTCTGATGGGCTGAATTATCTCAGCATCCTTTAATTTCATCAATTCTTGTTGCATCTTAGGAGCCAACAAGGGGTTAATAGGCCTCTTCTTTTGCCTAAATTGTTTCACATCTAACTTAAGTGGGATTTCATGTTGAAAAAGATCCTCTTTATAAGCTTTCAAATCCTCATATGACCAAGCAAAGACATGTTTATATTTTCTTACTAGTTTGATCAAATTTATCCTTATGTGAGAGTCTAAACCCTTTCCAATATAAAAAATTTGAGGACTATTTTCAGATCTTAAATTTATTTCCTGCAAATCCTCAACCTTGGCATTGCTTAATTTTGTTGAATCATTTTGTTTACTACGAAACAATGCTTCAAGCTCAACCAAACCCCTAGGAATCTGATTAGAACTTAATTAGACAACCTCATTTCCCAAAATGTAGTCTTTTCCATCAATACTTTCTAGTAAAGTATTACAATCTATACTCTGGTTCTCATAATGATCTAGACATTGCATAAACCTTAGAATATCTTGGTCATCCTGCAAAACCTGCCAGTTGTATATGTTGTCTGGAATAACTGGTCTTGTCTTGACTTCCGGTATTGACACGCCATGTAAGGTCAAATCATCAATTTTTAAAATAACATACTTATACATTTTTAATCTATCATTCTTTATTGCACATTTGGATCTAACTTGAGCCACCACCAACTCAAAATCACCATAAACCTTTAAACATTTTATCCCATGTTTGATAGCAATTTCATGTCCTAAAAACAAAGCCTCATATTCTACAGTGTTATTTGTACATTGGAAGGCTAATAGAAATGAATACTTAAAAGTTGTACCTAATGGAGATACCAACAATACACCTGCCCCAGATCCTTCTTTTGAGCAAGCCCCATCAAAGTACATTTTCCACAATCCATCACCTTGTACAATCAACTCTCTATTCAAAGGATCAACCTCTTCATGCTGATAATAAAGTTCACTCCTTTGTAATCTAAAATTCTCCATATCCATATCAATGGAACAATTAATGTTAGTGTCTTCAAACCTTTCTATCATGTGTGGAGTTCTACTCTCCCTTAACACCTTAACATGTTCTCCAACAATGTTAAAAGTAGCATATGATAAATCACTTTGTTTACTACCTCCCATTAAAGCACTCCATTTTCTTGATATTAGCATGCCATAATGTGGTGGTATGTCAACCACAAGAACAGTCATAGTCATTACTACATCAAGACAAACAACTAATTTATAAGGCATAGCCTCAATGGTACCAATCATAGGAACTTCTCTAGAGTCTATAGGTTGACATCTCCCATAAGGAGTATCAACCTGTAATCCCATTGACCTCATGATTTCAACTAGCATAATAGTATTTGATGCTCCTGAATCAATCATACAATTTTTTAGAATCTTTCCATTAATCATTAGTGAAAGAAAAAATGGGTCAACAACTTTTGGGGAAGAATTTGTATTCAAGAAAATTTGAGGAATCTCAGATGTAAACACCTCAACTTCCTTCCCTTTGCTGATTGGTTTCTTGCCAACATTCTCTGGACTTTGGACCTTTATTATGGGCACACTGTTTAATAATGACAACACCTTTTCCTTGTGTTCTTTAATTCTCATCATCTCTAGAAATGGCACCTTAACTGTCATTTGGGATAAACAATGATCCATGTCCACTGGAGTATATCTCACATCTGAGGATTTTGATTTATCAATAGTGATATCACTTTCCTCAATATGTTCATTCAGAGCTAGTTCTTCTAACTTTTTAGACTCCATCTTTTGAACATGAGTACTTGTTCCTTGCTTTTTCAATTCTCCTTCTTGTATAACATTTGGTTCTAAGGATTTTGTAACAATTTTGACCTTATTCTTATTTACATTTTCTCCAGGCCCTTCCTTCTTTTGTACATACTTAGTGTCTACTTTATTTTCTTTTATAAAGACACCTGATGGCTGACTACCAGTACCACCCACTACCCTGTTTCTTAAATGGTAGTTGCTTCTAGCCTTGTTCACTAAATCTACAGTAATCCTATCTTTCTCTTCATCTAAATCTTTTCTAATAAGTGGAACATCCTGATTTTTTTTAGCATAACATCTTATATGGACGTCAATTTCCTCTGCTTCACTATCAGACAAAATCTATTGATGATGATTTTCTACCCTTTTTTGTGAACTACAAGAATCATGATTTTCAATTTCAGTGTCTGAATCTATATCATGACATGAATAAGTATTTGTCATACTATGATCACACTATTCACCTTCATCATTTCCATTCTCTTCACTTACTCTTAAGTCTAAGGAAACAATACAAAAATCAGGGTTATGTGGGGCTTTACAAGCTTCACACCAAGGATCATCATTGCAAAAATGGACAACATTCTTTTGTAGAGGGTCTAGAGTTCTATTATTTGTCTTCTCCTTTCTAGGTAGAATAGCAAGCTTCCCATCCTTAAACTGAGTTTCATAAGGATGGTTTTGCATTCTATTTTGAGGATTATATGTAGTATTTTAGGAAGGCCTATTGTTCTGAGGAGCCCTATATTCCTTATATTATGGTTCTTTTAAATTTCTCCTACTAAACCTTAAGTCATCTCTCCTATTCAATTTACCAGACACTCTTCTGTTCATTTCAATATTCACTGCTATCTTATAAGCATCAATAAGAGTTCTATGGTTTTTATCCCTAAGAGCATATCCCATTTTAGAATCAAAGGCATTCAAATAAGTTACTAGACATACCTCTTCATCCAACCTTATCTTCTGAAATAGCTTGTACATAGCTCTTTGAAATCTTGTATTAAACTCAGTGACCTCTTCATTGTAATTCTTTTTTATATTGTTAAACTCATTCAACAAAAAGCCTTTATTTGTTTTATCTACATACTGATCTTTAAACAATTCAATTAAGTCATCCATAGAAACAACAAAACCATTATAAAGGCTCCTAAACCATTCTCTAGCATCTTATACAAGAAAATGAACAAATAATTTCATTAACACATCCTCATGAGTGATATTTAAATCATCAACAAAATCAATGAACTTTCTTAAATGTGTTTCACAAGAAATAACATTGTTTCCTGCAAACTTTGGGAGCTTTTCTCCTATATCACCCACATATTTAGGGAAATAATTAGGATATCTAGGGATACCAATAAATTTAAACTATTTATAGCTTTCAGTATGCAATGGTTTCCTTTGAAAACTATCATTCTCTTTAAAATTAGTGGCTTTTGCTTTAGAAGCTATAATATTCTCTGGCCCAGTATGAGAATACTTAGAAGACTGTAAAAAAATATTTTATTCTTCATTTCAATTGTTGCAACTTCCATTTGTGCCTTTTCTAAAATTTTCTCCATGGTCTCCTTTTCAATTCCTAATTTCTCAAAATCAATATCCAACTTGGACATTTGCTCTGTTAAAGGCTTCTGAAACCTAGGTTCTTGATTTCTGTATTCAATCATTTTTTGCTTTCCTTTATCCTTCTGTGAAATAGAACCTTTATAAGTAAGTGGTATTTATTGGTCCTTTTGAGACCTCTCTATATCTTTTATATTTTGATATCTTGAATATTTTCTCAATTTCTTATCAACATCCTTGTGCTCAAGTTTTTTCTTTCTCATTTCTCTCTCCCTTTTCATTTTTTGAATAAGGGAAAGCTGTTTCATAATGAGTTTTTCCTCATTTTCTATCTCATCAGAGGGAGCTTCTTCAGAATATGAACTAGATGTACTTGTTTCTTCTCTTTCATTGGAAGTAGAAGTGACTGTAGGTGTTTCTAATACTCTTTCAGCAGCTTCTTTAAATTCTAAATTATTTCCATCATGAGAAGGCTGATTGTTGTTCACCTCTCTCCTAGTATTACTTTCTTTACCTCTTGGAGGAGTTTCATCCATGCTAACTTTGTTTCTCTTCTTCCTCTAGGACATTTCCATCCTTGAGGATGATGGGATTCCACCATATAAAACCTTCTAATGATCATTTTTCATCCTTCACCTAGTATTCATTCTAAGATATATTCACTAAATTTGCACTAATCTCAGAGATTTTCTTTTAGAGTCGCCACCCAAAAATAGTTAGGAATGAATGAATTCTATCAAAAGACAATTTTGACAACTACAACTGGTATGATTTTTAATTACTTGAAATCCCCAGTGGAGTCGCTAATTTTTTAGTTCTTTTTCTTGCACCATAACCTTAAGATGACAGTATATTAATTATAATTGAATGAAAACTCCCTTTTAACAAGAGAAAGGCTAATTTTTGAGGTATTTGATAACACTGGGGATACCTATTATCACCTCCTTCATTTTTGAGTTCCACAAACTCAGGCAGGTATTACCTATTAAAGATTACTGATTCTTCAATCTCTATATTTGGTGGACTAATTCATTCACTGGATACTTACTAAAGACCTCACTAAAACAACCTATAAAATACCTTGGAGATCGCAATAATTATTTTGAAATAAAGTACTACAAGCCAAGCTATGGTCTTAATAACATAAACCAATGAGACAAGGATTTTCATCCTTCTTCCTTTTACTTTAGGAGGGATAACCTATTTGATTTTATCTTTAAGAAATCAACAAACTCCAACTGTAATCACTATGAATACAATTGATTTTAAATATATGCTCTGAAAGTAATTGATTTTGAATATTTTTGAATATTTGGATGATGATGGATTACCAAACAAGTTCCTAAACCAGTGCCTATCCTTGGGCTTGTAGAATCAATAGATATAAATCCACAGAGATATATAAAATAGAATACTGTAAGATGCCTTGCAACCTACATGCAAATCAGGTAAAGTGCCTTGCAAACTACCCTGCCTCTCCCACAATGCAGTATCAAATCCTTAATTACTATTGTACTCTCTGAAATCATTCACAAAATTTAATTCCCCTCTTAGAAGAAACTTGCAAATAATTAGATAGCTACCTTATAGCCAATATCTTTAACATGCCTTACAAATTGAACATAAAAGAGTACACATAATAAATAAAGAGACAACAACAATTTGGAATAAAATTGCACTGTATTTTATTCATATATTTCTGCTTCAGTACATAAAAAGGTTTAAAATCTCAAAAACACAGACTGAAATTTAGAAAGTCTGGCTTGCCAATTATATTTTAACTCTTCCAAAATATTACAATTTGATCTATTTATAGGTCTTAAACCATCTTGGAATCCTCAAAGTAAGAATGCAACAAGCTTTAGATGGTTTAAGGAACCTAACCCTAAAAGTACAGAAAAGACAAGAAACAAGAATGTTCAAACAGTGGGAAGACAAGAATAGGGGATGAAATCTGATCTGCTTTTGTCTTCATCTGAATTCTAACGTATTTGTCTGAAAATGTTTAGGATAGTATCTAATATTTTTACTGAGACTAAGTGACCACTATTTTAGGCTAACCTACACTTGTCTTTGATAATTTCTAACCTCCCTGTGCTCAATGGTCAGGTGCCATGTGTTCCTCTCTACTCTTTATCCAGGACCTCTTCTTCTATCTCAATAGGTTTTTTCTTTTTTGGTTTTTTCATCAAATCCCACACTGTCACATCCTCCTCTGCAGGCCAATTGAAACTTTGAATACTCTATAGTTGTCCTTTCTTCCTTTCCCATCTAGCATCAGTTATGCTTTTTACATCAACTAAAAATTTATTTATGTCAGTTTCTGCTTTGAAAGCCTCATCCAAAATTTTATTAAAACCATCTAAATCAAGATCAGAATCTGTAATAAATGCCTCACTAATAGGCATTCTACTATCAAATTCATTTCTCCAGGCCTCCAAGGCCTTAATCTAACCATCTTCTCCTTTTAGTGGAGGAACAAATCTATTAAAATTTGGTCAAAATAGGCTCATCTTTGCCTTTATCTGATTCAATTTACCCTTAAAGAAAGGTAAAGTGACATTAACTTTCTTGATCTCATGTTCTACTTCTGACACAATCTCTAGTAAATCTGGCCTATGTTGCTACAAAGAGGCTAATTTCTCAAACAATTGTACCATAGGAGACCATGTCATGAAAAAGGAGTCAAAACAGAGATGTACCCTGTTACATCTACATGCAAAATGGGTAATTTATTAAATGCATTCAGGATTATATCTATTTTATCTTTCAATATATCAATCCTATGTTGAAGTATACTCCTTAATGCATTGAATGCAACTTCATTATCCCTTTTAGCCATATCCTATGTTTTTGCCTCCTCCCCCGCTTCAACTTTTTCTTCTATTTGTAGAGGCTACTGTGAGGGTACATATACAACTTTTGGATTTTCTTGCAATTGCTTAGTCATTTCAGAAATTACCTTATCCTTATGATGGATCTTGATAAGGCACAATTCTCTATCTTTGGCCAAAGAACTAGCCTCCTCAATTATGACACCACATTTCTCAGACAAATGATTTGTATTGTCTTTATTTAGATGTGCCCAATGTGTCATTATCTGAGAAATCTCAAGATATCCTATGATTTGCAATGTCCACACCATCTGGTTTCCCACCATGCTCTCTTGAATGTTCAATAATTGAGGCTTTTGGCGTTTAGGATACAAATTCTGTCATGCCCATAAATTTTCACGCCCAAAACGCAACAACTTTTTTTTTTTTTTTTTAAAAAGAGAAATTAATTACCGAATTTACTACAAGAGGGTCTAAGGGGAATCATGACTAGAGTCAACATCCCTTAACCCTAAACACTTTTAAATGTAAAGGTTTACAAGATGAAGGTTATCTGTGTCTACATTCAATCTGGTATACAAATAGAGTTTGATGATGTGGAGGGAGGAGAAAGATTCACTGTTCTCCGTCTCCAGGGTTATTCGAGAAGATTGGATTTACTTATAAGCTAAGGAATCTGCATTAATTTTAAACCTTCTAGGTTATGGTACTCCTTAATATTATTTTTATAGAAGTCAGTATACTGGCCACATATATTGACCACATAAAAATAACATTAAGAGTCCCTAAGTTTTTCCCAAGAAATTTAATTAGATTTCCTTT
>MU228485.1:828094-856542 GCA_018584345.1 Thuja plicata
AAATCACCTAGGACATTAAATTGATTTGAAGAATTATGCCAAGTAGTAACAGGGTCGTTTGGACATAATCGAGGGTATGATCACACTTAGGGAAAATAGGGTCCATAGTTGGAATAGACCAAATTCAAGTGGTTACATTTGCCCCTCTTTGAATTCATGTGCGAGCAGCGCATTAATTCAAAGAAAGTTTTGAAAATTGACTTCAAAAAGATGGAGAATTCCGTTATAGTTGTCAAACAAAATGTTGATGAGATCAGTCTCATACTTGATCGAACAAAACTAATAGAATTGCTTTTGAACTTGGTTTTCATCCAAAAATCAATAAAAGATTTTAAAGATATCAATTTTGAACTTGGTTGTGATCTAAAAAATTTTAATACTGATTCTGAACTTGGTTGTCATCCAAAAAGCTAGTATGAAGCTGCCAGGAACTTAATAAAAATATTTTAAAATGAGGAAACATAAGATATCCAGCTCATGAGAACCAAAGCTTTCTATCCCACAGTTTTAACTTTTGTCAAGGAAACTATTATGCCCTTAGTTTTTTTGATAATGAAGTCATTTTGATGTTGTTTTGAGCAAAAAATTAATTGATGATAGTGTGATCATGCCCCCTCGGAAACAAAATCAAAGGAAAAGAATAAAATCGCTTAGTTGAAAGAATGTATCACTTGCAGGAAGCGGTTAGGACAAGAAAGAATGTAGTAGAAGAAGTAGAAAAGAAGGTGTGTTTAAAAAATAAACACACGAGTACCAAGTTAATTATGTGAAAATATGAGTGAAAAGATTGATAAAATGATGTTAGACCAAGATGCATGATAAAATGTGTAGTATTGTCCGATGGTTGGAATAAATGAAGCAAATTTGTAGTTTTTGAAATAGTCAAGAAAGTGGTACTGTGCTGCTAAAAATATGGTAGGCACCTTCAATTTGGTTCCCGATTGATCAGAAAGAGAACATAAATTAAGTTGTAGTTTTCTGGGAGGAGTTTCAGAACTCGTAAATGGCTCCAAAGACCAATATAAGCCTCCAAATTTACTATTTTACTATTCATTTTCACTTTCAGCCATAGTAATTCAGAGAGCTCTGTAGAGAAGATGGTAGTCCCTGTGAGGAAGCACCATTTTGAGATGAGCCATCGACATTAGTGCCCAGCCGACTACCCACCGCTGGTAAGTTCTAAAAAAACTACCCTGTGAATTTTGTAGATATCAATTTTATGCATTTTCATAGATTTTATAGCTCTTTTTATTTTGAGTCACATCCGGGATTCTGGATCGCAACTTGCGAATCCTGTGTCACATCCAATTTTTCCTAGATCACATCCGATTTGTCTGGATTCCCGCATCGCATCCAAGATACCCTGGATCACATCCATTTTTCTTGTTTTTGTCATGTTTTCAGTTGAAATCGATCAGTGTGTCACACCCTATTTTCTTAGGGTCACACCCTACATTTAGGATTGCATCCCATTTTTTAGGGATCTTATCTTGTAAACCCAGTCGTATCCTGAATTTCCAGGATTGCATCTGGAAGAATGGATCGTACCCTTCTATTTTAGAGTCGTATCTGGTTAAGAGACTTAAAATTTCAATCTGCTTGCTTTGTTTGCGTCCCACAAATCTTGGAATCACTTAGCTGATTAGGAGGTTGCCCCTTTGTTATAGTTAGGATACTAATGTATTGTCATTTTTGTCCAAAAAAATCCCAGTTTGAGGTAGTCGCATTTCGTAGCACTTACCCAGCTTGCATACTTGCATTGTCTAGCTGGTTTTCAGATGAGGAGTGGACTACCATGATCCGATGCGGATTGCAATCATTGATGGGTTTACCCGAGATCGGGGTAAACCGTGGGTTGTTGATTGCTCTTGCTGAGAGATGGCACTCAGAGCACAACAACTTTTACTTACCGACTAGAGAGATTACAGTGACTCCAGAGGACATCTAGAGGATACTTCACTTACTGATGACCAGACATGAGGTACATTTTGAGTCGACGGTGGGTGTGGTGATTGGTGCTGCATGGAGATATTTCTAGGATGACACCATAGATCAGAGATATTTGTCTTGGGATTACATGGTCAATCATTATGATTGTTTATCTATTTATTTAGCTAGTTTAGTAGGTGTCATCCAAATGCCTGATAGGGGCCAGCATGGATTCATGGACAGCTGGGTAGACATGATAGAGAAGATGGTGACCCACCGTCAGATATTTTCTTGGGGCAGCTGTATCTTAGCCCACATGTATAGAGAGCTACATGAGATAGTATACCACTATACTCAGAGCATGACTGTAGGCATTCTTATTCTTTAGATCTGGGCCTCAGAGCACATCCTTGTGACATGGTTGATTGTAGATAGATAGAGGGCTCTAGAGCATCCCTATGTTTATATGTATGCAGGTCTTCTTCAGTAGCCCCATTTGGGCAAGATTGAGTACTAGCATTGGTTGTTTGATGATATGACATAGGTCATTTGGTGACCATATTTAGATTGCGAGGTGTGGACCTTAGATGCCTGGTAGGTGCCTTACTTGAGTTAGAGCTAATATCTTATTGGTAGAACTAGATACATCATAGAGCGGTTTTTGATTACCAGGGTGCTGAGGCAGTATGGGCGTCGATAGGGCAGGACAGAGCATATTATTGTATACACCCAGACCAGAGATGAGACACCATTATGGGGGACACAATTGATGTATAGACAACACATTAGGAGATCCTGGATATGGTGGCAGTAGACTGGGATCTTCATCCTGATGTAGCTGATGTAGGTGTGTCAGACGGATATGTTGCTGAGAGGCTTCAATAACCTTTCCCTCAGTTTACTATTCCTAAGGAGATCATTCCTCACATAGAGGAGCCTTTAGACTATGATCCTGATGATCAACTAGCTGGGGGTGGGGGAGGTGCGTAGAGAGATAGGGCTCCCGGTAGACATGGAGGTCATGATGGTGGCAGGGATGGAGGTAGGGAGGGTAAACATGTCAGGAATCCTCCTCCTGATGATGGTCCTGATGGAGATGATAGAGGAGGTGGCGGTGAGGCTATAATATATGGGGAGCTAGTGGCAGCGGGCAGGGTAGGCGCCAGAGGTTCAGATTTGTGGCTCCTTAGAGAGATACTAGCCATTTTCTTATAGGAGAGTAGCAACAACAGAGGCGTCAGGGGTCACAGGATAGAGGACAAGATAGGTCTCAGGAGAAAGATGCAGGGAGAAGTTTATAGGATCATTTGGAACAACCACCATACGCAGAAAAAATAATGAAAACATTATGCCCTCTATCCTTGTGCCTCTTTATCTTTGTGCAGATGTCATTGAGTAACTAAGAAGACATAATAAATCATCAATTGTGAATCAATTAAATAAAATTTATAATTATCAAGTCATAAAAGAATCATAATCAAACCAATATCAAACTATGTGTTTAAGTAGTACTTGTTCATTCATATGTCAAACACAGTAGAGATTCATCAATCAAAAAAATTTGATACAAGCAATATGGTGTTCCATGTTTGTTCATTGATAGGATAATCCATTCATGTTTGTGATCCAATATAGCCGTGTAGGAATGCCATTAATGTAAATGTCGTGTCCAATGTTTTGAAGAGACACCCTTGTTTTGAAAAGTGACATTGTTTTGCATGTACCAAGAAACATTGCGTTCATGAGACAAATCATCCTAGAGAAACCTAGAAACCGCAACTGACTATGCCAGCAAAGATGCCCCCAGGGTAGAATAACTTATTCCTAACATGTAAAGATAGACAAATCCCGAGCGAGGATAAGATAGTCATTTAGGAAGATGAAGTCAACATATAAGAATAGGAAAAATTATGAAGGCCATGTGTCAATAGTGCATTGATAGATGGAGTGTAGAACACAAGTGATGCCTAATTTCCAGGTTTCACCACTTGGCAAGACCTTTTTCTTTTTCTTTTTCTTTTTTCTACCAAGATGCCTATTTTACCAGGTTCTCATCAAGGCACTTTTCTCTTTTTCAATTTTTTTGCTATTTTTGCTTTTTTGAATGTTTTTGTAGTATCAAGGTGCTTGTTTACCAGGTTTTCACCAAGGATACCCTTTTTGTAGGATCTTTTCCACTATTTTTGGATTTATTTAGGATCAATTTTTTGAATGTTTTTGGTATTTTGCAAGAACTATTTTCTATATAGGCTCTGCTAGCCGAACATTAAGCGTAGAACCACTTCAAATGTAGAGTGTTGATAGGATCTGGAAGAACGTCTCCCTTAGGTGTAGCTAACTGATAAGCTCCAGTCCCAAAAGTAGCAGTGATAACATAAGGTCCCAGCAAGTTAGGTTTAAACTTTCCTTTTTGCTCCCTCTTAGGCTAGTTCTTAGGATTCTCCTTGAGGACAAGATCTCCTACTTCAAATTTGTGTGGTTTGACCTTTTTGTTGTAACCTTTGGACATAGCTGCTTGATATACCTTGAGGTGATCAAACTCTTATTGTCTGCGCTCATCTAGCAAGTCTAGAGAATTTACCCTATCTATGCAGTACTGCTCATTGGTAACAAGACCTTGTAAAGATATCTGCAAAGATGGGATTTCAACCTCAATGGGTAGCACTGCTTCAGCACCATAGACTAGATAAAATGACATGGCTCTAGTTGGTGTTCTTATGCTTGTTCTGTAGGCCCATAGTGCAAGATTCATTTGTAGATGCCAGTCTCTGCCAGACTTACAATTTGGTGTAGAATCTAGAGTATATTCTTGTTGGATGCCTCAGCCTGTCCATTACCTTGAGGATAATAGATTGAGGAGAAATGTTGAGTAATATGGAACTATTCACAAAGGTTATCATTGTCTTGATTTTTAAATTGGCCCCCATTGTCTGTTACAATTGAAGAGGGTATCCCATATCTACAAATAATGTAGTTGAAAATGAACATAGCCACCGGTTTGCCAGTTGCTTTGATTAGCAGCATGACCTTGACCCACTTCGTGAAAAACTCAGTGGCTGTAATGATAAACTTGTGTCCATTTGAAGAGTTGGGATATATTTGTCCAACTAGGTCAAAGGCCCATTGTGGAAATGGCCAATGTGTTATGAAAGGTATAAGTTCTCTGGCAGGAGCATGGATAAGGTTTCCATGTGTCTGGCTTTTAAGACATGATTTTGAAAATTGAATAGCATCTCTCTCCATGGTAGGCCAATAATATCCTACTCTGAGTAATTTCTTGGCTAATGAAAATTCATTTGAGTGTTATCCACATACACCTTCATGGACATCTTTTAATGCTAGATCGGACTCTTCAAGTTCTAAACACCAAAGAAGTGTACTATCAAGACTGCATCAATATAGGTTGTTAGTTATGAGGACCTAACATGATGTTGTCCTAATTAGGGATCTTTCTCATTTCTAGATAGATTGGCAGGAATGGTTTGGTCAGAAAGGTAAGTAATGATATTGGCATACCGAGATTGATCTGGGGTATTCAAGGTACATATTACCTGGTATTCAGGGGTAACAAAGGTAGGATAGGATATTTCTTCCACCAATAAGTCATAGTAGAACTGATGCTCCTCTAGTTGTAACATGGATGCCAAGGTAGCCATAGCATCTGCAACTTTGTTCTCTGATCTTGGTATCTATTAGAAGGTGACAAAGACAAAGTACTTCTTTAGATCATCAACTAGTTGCTTGTAGGGCATCAATTTTTCATCTTTTGTGTGATACTCCCCATTGACTTGATTGATAATTAGTTGGGAGTCACCATACACGTGTGACTCTATGATCTTCCATTCCATAGCGAGATTGAGGCCATTAACCAATGCTTCATATTATGAGATATTGTTGGTGCATGGAAACATCAATTTGTAAGATTTAGGAATCTTATATCCTTGTGGAGTTATGAAGAGGACCCCTACTCCAGATCCTCATTGAGTGAATGAACCATCAAAGTACATCTTCCAAGGATATTCAATGAGATGCATGATTATTTCATCAAGGAATTCAATTAGTAAAGGTTCATCATCCTGGAGTGGTGAATCAGCCAATTGATCTGCAAGTACTTGTCCTTTGATAGCTCTCAATTCTACATATTCAATTTCAAACTCACTTAAAATTAGGACCCATTTTGCCAAATGTTCTGTTAATGATGTTCTGCTCAGAAGATACTTTAGAGGATCGATCTTAGCAATGAGCTTCACTATATGAGAGAGCATGTAGTGTCTCAATTTTTGTGATGCGAAGATGACTTCTAAGCATGCTTTTTAAATAATGCTATAATTGAGCTCATAAGTGACTAGTGTTCTACTAATGTAGTAGATAGCTCGTGCTTTCTTTGTTTCATCTTCTTGTGCCAGTAATACTCCTAGGGATGTAGTTGTAGCTTAAATGTATAGGAGTAAGGGTTTTCCATGAATAGGCACCATAAGAATAGGTGGGGTAGCCAGGTACCCCTTCAATTCTCTGAAGTTTGCTTCACAGTGTTCATTCCATTTGAAGGTAACCCCTTTATGTAGTAGCTTAGTAAAGGGTTGTGCCCTATTTGCAAGTTGGGACATGAATCTCTAGATAGACTAGAGTCTCCCTTGTAGCATCCTCATTTGACTGATGTTGGATGGAGGAGCCATCTCTAGAATAGCCTTTACCTTTGTCGGGTCTACCTCAATTCCCTTTGAGGATACTATGAATCCTAGGAGCTTCCCTAATTGGACCCCAAGGGAACATTTCTTCGGGTTGAGCCTAAGTTGGAACTGTTCCATTCGATCCAATATCTTTCTTAGGTCAGCAATGTGAGTACCTCTCTACTTGGATTTAGCCAGTGTGTCATCTACTTAGTCCTCCATGTTCTTGTGCATCATGTCATGGAATATTGTTTTCATGGCTCTTTGATATGTTGCATTGACATTCTTTAGCCTAAATGGCATGACATTCTAGAAAAAGGTGCCCCAAGCGTATGTGAATGTGGTTTTCTCTTGATCCTCAGGGGCGATCTAGATTTGCTTATAGCCCAAGAATCCATCCATTAATGAATACATCTAAAAGCATGCTGTAAGATCTATGATCATGTCAATGTTTGGTAGAGGGAAATCATCTTTCAGACATGCTTTGTTTAGGTCTCTAAAGTCCATATAGATCCTGATAGATTTATTAGATTTACAAATAGGGACCACATTAGAGATCCATCCTGCATAGGCAATGACTTGAATAAATTCAGCTTTCAACAACTTTTCTAGCTCTGCTTTTACCAATAATGCAACATGAGGATGCATTTTTCTAAGTTTTTGTTTTACGGGCTTGATCCCAGGAGATATAGACAAGTGGTGCATGATGAGATTAGGATCTAGCCCCGACATATCAGTATAAGACCATGCAAAGTTAATCTTCTTCTCTTTTACCAACTCTATGAACTGTACCTTCTCTTCTTCTGATAAAGATTGTGCCAGATGAACTATTTGAGGATTTTCAACAGTGCCCAAGTTTACTGGCTGTGTTGGTTCAATCAATACTGAAGATCTTTCTTAAAAGTGTTCCAAGAGGATATCAAGAGTCTCATCCTTTGATGCCTCAGAAAGGTTTTCACCATTGGATACATCTTTTTTCTTTACTATTTTGGGATCTACACAGTGGTTTTCACCATCAGTCCACTTCTTCTTTTTATTTTTCATTTTTTGACTAAGAAACCTGATATCCTTCAGTGACATGTTCTCACTCCTTGCATTGGTGGAAGAAGGTTAAGGTTCACAAGCATGGAGATAAAAAGCTAGGGAGTGGTCATCAAAAAATTTGAGGATAGGAGTAGGATTTGTTTTAGTACAATCAATTAGGTCGAGAAGTACCAATGTTAGGGAGTCAGATTCTGGGAAGGACAGCATCGTGTTAGCATCAAGACCATTAACTAATATGACATGATTTGTTAAGTTAATTCCTTCAATATTTAGATCAATAAGAATGAGATCATCGTTAAAAGGGTCATTGTTAGTCATATGCAGAGAAAACTCTAGCGACTCGTTAGTAGAAATCTGATCATCATCTCTTTGTAAATGGAGGTTTTTTGCTTGTGGCCTATGAAATTCTTCTAGAATTATGTATAAACCAGTGTCTCCATTAATCACCAGGGGAAGGAACCCTTCTTCTACTTTAGGAGGATCAGTATCATTGAGAGGAGTGTCAGATCATTTGCTAGGAGCTGAGGGAGCCACAAACATGTGAATTGTATCTATTCCAATATCTTCAGAGGTGATAGATAGTTGATCCCATTCATAGTCATGAGAGTTTGTGGCATCATCATTAGATCTATTTAAGTACTCAACAATGGTTATTTGATGTACTCGATTAGCTGCTTGTAGATCAAAGTGGGGTAGATCAAGGACATGTGAAATTGTGACCAATTGCCCCTAGTTAGGATGTAGATTCTATGGCCGGGGTATCTCTTGAGTGATTGTTGCTATGGTGTCTCCTACCTCTTGAATGGGAGGTTGTGCTAGTAAAGGGGTGTGAAGATCTTGTGGTACCTCAAAGCTAGGTACATAGCATTCTCCTTGATATGCAAGATTCTTGGTACCAACATGTAATAATATTTCATAAGGCTATAGTTCTAGTACTATCTCATCTATTTCATCGCTACCTTTATCAGAGGTCGGGTTGTCTTTTGAAGTAGGTTTGTCAAATTGAGTATTAAAACCAAGTCCTATTTTATCTCTGGTGTTCCAAAATTCCATGGGTATAGGTTCAATGAGCCCTCATCCAGTGTCATTTAGAGGCCCATTTCCTTTGTATCCCATTTGTGTGAGGAAATCATACCCCTTTCCATACTATTCTGGGGATATCTTCACATGTTTGAGCTCAGATTCTACTATTTCTCCTTTATAAAGCCAGTCCAGGACTGCCTATTCTTCTTTGTTATCTAAAGAAGATGTGGATGCCTTTATCATGCTAGTTGCTTTATGTACTTCTGGCTCTTTGGATGCTACGGGTGTGAATGTTGATGAAGGTTTTCCGTAGGATCTCAGTGACGTCAAAAGTTCTGTCAGTGAGGGAGTTAGGTCCATCTTGTACTCTCCCATACCTATTTCTTCAAGTTTCAAGGTTTTTCTAAAACTCTTCATAACCATGTCCTTGGTAGTTTTAGGAGCATCTACATCCATAGCCTCTTTATTGTGTGGGATCATGCTACCTGCTTTGATATTGTTGCAAGGGTAGTTAGTATCTGCAGGAATTGTCACTTCCACCCCATTATGTTGGAATTTTATGCATTGGTGATAAGTGGATGGTACAACTTTCTTTTCATGAATCCATGGTCTGCCTAGTAGAATATTGTAGGCCAATGGTAAATCTAGAACTTGACATATGACGTTCCTCTCAATTGGTCTGACTCTGATAGGTAGAATAATAACACCTCTGGAGGATCTTTCTTCCTCATCATAAGCTTTGATGGTTATCTTGTTTCTAGAGTCAATTATTTGTTTTGAGAGACCTAGTCTCCTAATTAGATCCAGTATACAGATATTCAATCCTGCACCTCCATCTATCAACATGCGTCTAACACAAAATTTATGAATAAGGACTTCAATATGGAGGGGTTGATTATGTGGATGTGTCAATGACTTATCATCCTCTTCAGAAAAGGAGAGTTAGTGCAGCGTTGATATGTGATTGACCATCACTTGAAAATTTTCTACATCAATATCTTTTGGAACATTAGCAGCGTGTAGGGCTTATTATAGGATTTCCCTATGTACTGTGGATATCTTGAGCAATTTAAAAATAGAAATTTTGGCAGAGGTTTGTTGCAATTGGTCTACCAAGTCATATTTTTCTCCGGGGATAGTGACCATGTGTTTTGCTGCTGGTTTAGGAATAGTTATAATAGGAACCTTGGATGTTGACGTTGATGTTGGTTTTGGAGGTCCTTTGATTGTAACCTATGCTTGGCTTTGTGTTACAACATTTGAGTGGAATGCGACACCTTTAATTGTGACTACATTGATGGATTCAGTTTTAATGTCAAGCATATTAATCACATTGTCATTTTTGGAATAGGTGTGGTTTACCTCATTACCCTTCCCTTTAGATGTCTCTCCTTGATTGTAATTAGGAAAGGGTTTGTTGAATACTATATGATCCTCATTGGTACTATGTCTATCTACTTTGATCTTAACTCCTTCGATGAGGTCTTGGATGACATGCTTAAGCTTGAGGCAATTATTAGTCTTGTGTCCCTTGTTTTTGTGGAAGACACAATAGGAATTATCATCCCACCACCTGGGTTTGACCATTGGTTCCCATGGTTTAGAATCAGGAATTTTAAGAACTTTTTTATCCAACAGTGTTTTCACAACAGTCTCAAGAGGCTCCCCCAAAGGAGTAAATTCTCTTTGGGGTTTTGAAGTCATGTTCATTCCTTGTTATTATTATTGTTTTCTTTGGGGACATGAGGTGTTACCTTAGCATCTTTTCTTGCTTGCATGCCATTGGTTAGATTAAATACCTTGGGCTTAGGATTAATGTTAGAGGTGTCAACTACTCCGTCATTAACAACATTCTTGTTTTGCTTCCACCATTTAGGCTCAGAGTTGGAGTTGTTGGTTTTGTTTTCATTTTGAAGGGTGATCTCTCCCCTTTTGACCATGACTTCCTCAATACAGAGGGAATTATTAATCATTCTATCGAAGCTAGGAGAGTCTTGCATTTGTAGAGCATAGTTCAACTCAGGCACTAGATTATTAATAAAGATTTCCATTTTCTCCATTTCAGGAATGACCCTTGAATATCGTACCAAAATCTTCCTCCATCTTTGGAGGAAGTGTCTGAATGATTCTCCAGTTTGTTGTTTGGTGTTACATAGGTCCATCATAGTTACATCATGTTGGATGTTGTAGGACTAATGTTGAATGAACTATTGGATCAACTCCTCAAATGTCTTGACCTTAGGGTTTAGTTTTGAGAACCACTCCATGGCATTACCTCCTATACTTCCTAGAAATAGTAGCATGAGGTATGTAGGTTCATGCATGTAATCGATGCTTAGAGCACATAATTCCCTTACATGATTGTGGGGGTCAATTTCTCCCGTGTATTTTTCATACTTTGGTCTTGCCAAGTTGGGGGGAAATGGGACCATAATGATACTCTTGTCAAAAGGAAATGGACAAATGGCGTCCAAAGAGTATTGTGTTTTGGGTTTCCCCTTCTCTTGTTTGAGGTTTTTGAGCTTTGTTTGCATCAGATTGAGATGTTTGGTGAGAATAGATATTGGGTTTGGTACCTCCTTTTCCTTGATTTTTTCCACATCATAATCTTTGGGTAATTTGACACCTATGGATGCTAGATGGAGAAAGTATTTTTCTTTATCATCATCAATTATCCATTCTAATATCTTGTGGAACCTTTTACTCTATTTGAGTTTTTTGTATTCATCTTCGGGGATCTTCCCTTCACTATCTGATCTGAATGGGCCATGTTCAAATTTGGGTCCTTCCTTCTCATATGTGTCTTCTGATTTTTTGTGTTTCCATTGTTATAATCATCAAAGGCCTCACTCCATCTGCGAGTATCACTATGAATTTGAGGGCAATCTAGATCAAGGAGTGAAATATGAGAAGCTTCTCTTTGAAAGTCTGGTGTCTTAGGAGGCACTTTCGATCCTTTAGTTGTGTACTTGTTGCGTCCCATGTTAATGATGAAGTTGTTTCTCAACTTCGTTAACATTTCCCAATAGTGAAAGTGAGAGTTTTAGATTGTTCAAGTGGGCGTGTCTAGGTAAAAGTAAGTGTTTGTTGTTGGTCAGTGTAAATAACTCTAGCATCAGAGGGTTAGAATTCCCTGATAGTGAGATGGGAACCAAGTTATTTGTAGAAAGTGGGTAGACGACACTCATTATATTGATCATGAAAGACTGACTAAGCATGCAAGGTGGATGTTTTGAAAGTGTTTTGAAAATACAATAGGGAGACCAAAAGAGACAATAGGAACCAACTAAAGAGCTAAAAGGGTATCCTAATCAACTGAGACTTTCTAAGAAAAACTTCTACAAGTACCCACTGTCCTGAATGTGAGCTCCCAGATGCGAGCCTTTGATGGTACCTGATGCGATCCTAGAATCTAGATGCGACTGTGTGCTGATTAAATGTGATCTAGAATACCAAATGTGATCCTAAATACTGCATGCAACTTGGGAAATACAAGATGTGATCTTATGACATCTTTGTTAGTTTTGGCCAGTTCTAAAAAGGTTTTTTTTTAAGTCTATGAAGTTGCTTGTTTCCAGATTGCGTTAAGAGGTGTCGTAAGGTGTGAAAAACACTTGTACTCCAGGGTTTGAAATTTGTTGATTGTTTTGAGGAGATTATCTTTTTAATATTTTTTGAACATGTCAAATAGTTTTGCATTGTTGGGAGGGTGAAACAAACACTCATCTTTTCCTATTCTCTAGGTGGAGGATGAAAATCTTTGCTCATTGACTCAGGTACACACTCAAATGCTAATAAAAATACAACCATCACCAAACACGCAATGGCTCCAGTCATGATGTTGTATTAACCGACTCCCAATGCAAGTGAGGGCACAATATGACAAGTGTCTTGGGGCAATTAATTTTTTCCTTCCACAAATATTATCACCCTTTCAGGGATGAATCAGGAATTCCAGTTGAAGTTGTTGTATATTATTGGGCAATCTGTTCAAAACTATCCCCCATAGAATTGCACAAGGAAAAATTCAGGTGTATAGCCCTATGAGTACCCAAATATATGTAGTCTTTCAAGCAAGATTCAAGAAGCTCCGCTCTACATATACCCAGATATGTTCAAGGAATGATGTCAAAATTCCAAGAACAAAACCAGTTCTATCTTCCAAAGGTTTGGCCTATGAGGAAGCAACTATTTATAGTGAGTTGGAAGGGTTGACATAAAACCTGTCCTCACTTGGGTCATTCTCGAGAGATTTTTTCCTCAACCGATAGGCCCTCTACTATTTAAATATATGTAACCAGGATTGAAAAGCTTTGGATGTCTGGATTTTTGATTCTTCCAAAGAAGAAGAGTATACTCTCCTAATCTAAACCATTTTCTTCCAAAACATGTAAAGCAAATTTCATTCCTTCAAGCTATGTTGAGCTCGATTTAGTTTGTTCCTTTTTAAGAAAAATAGGATGCTTGAAAAGGAAAGTTGCCTTGTTCAATTACTAATCCAAAAAGAAATTATACGATTGAACTTGTTCTTTGATCCCACATATTTAGTGCTTTGTGTTGTCCAATTTCTAAATCCAAAAATAAATTATACGATGTAATTGTTCATTTACTATTCCAAATTGAATTAGATGATGTGTTTTCTTGTTTAGTTAACCCCAAATTCCGTTCAATCCATAAACTGATGTATGAGTTTCTAATTTTCTTTAAAAAGGAAAAGAGCATAATCCTCTAGTTAGTTTAGTGATAGATTGGAATATGTATCTTAATTTGGAAAGAAAGTAAATAGAAGTCAAGATGGGGGTTGGGTAACTTGAAAAACCAAGTTAGTATCTATTTATGTTAACTCCCACAAAAACTTTCAAGAACAACCTGTAAACACTTGTTAGGCTGCAAGACACCGAAAACACAGCTTGTTGAAATGTTAGAGTTACGCAGACAAAATGCACAAACTTTCTAACTAGATGTGAGCCTAAAATTTTAATGAATGTGATGTAACATACTGTATGTGAGCTTCCTTACCAGATGTGATCACATGCTTACCAGATGTGAGACAAAACTGAAAATGACCGAGGGAATCCCAGATGTGAGCCTCATTTTCTGCAGTGTGAGGGCGTATCCCGGATGCAATCCTAAATTGTCAAAAATGATCTTGTAACAGATTTTTTGGCATGTAGAATAGTGAAAAATTGATTTAAAATGAGGCTAAGTAAAAAATCTTGCCCCACGGTGAGCGCCAAAAATGTGTGTGTATATATTGTACCTAATAAGAGAGACACAACACTTTAATAGATCATTGCATTAGCTCAAAAAGGTTAGATAAACATGTAAAAACAACTAATATCGACCTATTGCCTTCTAACTAAGAAGAGTGTGATTAGTAACATAATGTCCCTCAGATTATGCTACTATCAGTGACATATACGACTTAGCATGAAGGATTTTAGTTCAAAACAAGCTAAATGATGAGAAAACATGCATTCTAGCTCTAAGCATAGAGATAATAACAATGGCAAAAACATAACTATGAAATGAAATATGAGTCTAAGCTTAACCTAATAATATAACCGTGCATTTACAATATAGGATGAAGGCTTATTTTCTCTCAAAAATGGCTTCTATTTATAGAAGAATGAGAGAGAGAGAGGGGAGACAAGGCTTATTAATGAGTTGAGGGACTCATTAATGGTGGTGTAAGAGCCATTAATTCCTTGAGCATTAATAAGGCATGGAGGAGACATATGTTTAAGGAATCTTCATTAATAAGGCATTAATGAAAGCCTTAAAGAAGCATGGGGAGGGTGTAAGAGGGTGGCTTGAGAAGGTGGACTTGAGAAAGGAATCTTGAGATTCCATGACTTTCTCAAGTGGGTGGAGTTGTTAATCATTCCTTAATGGAATGTGACAACATTAGGAGGTGGGTTTGGGTTAGAATTAGGATTAGGATTAGATTAGCAAGGGTGAATGGGTTGAGAAGGGGTAGAACCGAGGGTAGAAGTGGTTGAGATAGGTTAGGTTGGGGTTTAGGAGAATATTAATTAAATGAATTAAACTTATTTAATTCATTCAAAAATAGGAATTCAATTATTTAAACAATTTAATTGCTTTTTAATAATTAGGGGACTATAGCCATTTTAATTAAATTAAATAGGCTAGGAGAATGGGTTATTTTGCAAGTGGGTAATTGATTTAGGGGTTTATTTAATTCCTTTGTGATTAAATACTATAGTCATATTTGAATTTGATTTGTTTTAATTGGTTTGAATTGATTTAAATCATATGGCTATAATATTTAATATAATTTAGTGATAAAAATCACCTAGGACATTAAATTGATTTGAATACTTATGCCAAGCAGTAACAGGGTCATTTGGACATAATTGAGGGTATGATCACACTTAGGGAAAATACGGTCCATAGTTGAAACAGACCAAATTCAGGTGGTTACAAAGGTAAGTTACCACTTGTATGTTTCAATTGTAAAGAGGTTGGACACTTTGCTACAAGATGTCCAAACCGAAGAAAAGATGACAGAGGAAATGATAGATCATATGAGAAGAATTATGATAGAAGTGGTAATAGATATTACCAAAGAAACCAAAAATATGAAAAGAGAGATACACAAGACTACAAGGACAAAGGGAAGAAAGATTGTTACCTAGCTGAGAATAGAGCTGATGACACTGACACTGAATTAGAAGAAGACAACGAGATGGTATTTGTAGCCATGAAGGATGATTTAGATGAAGATGAAGAAAGGTATGTAGAAACTACACTCATATCTAAAGTTAGTAAAAATGATGTCTGGATCATAGATAGTGGCTACACTCACAATATGATTGGTTTCAAACTAAAGTTTGAGACTTTTGAATACTATAATGGTGGTTCTGTGAGAATGGGAAATGATACACCTTGTCCAATTGAAGGTAAAGGAGACATAATGTTGAATAACCTAATAAAATGTGAAAATACTTACTGGGTTAAAGTACTTAATAACAATTTGTTAAGTGTTTCTTAGTTGATCAATTCAGGTCACATAGTAGCATTTGAAAATAAGAAGGCAAAGATCTAAAGTGAATTAGGAAAATTGATTGGTACCGGTGAGTAGACAAAAGGTAACCTTTTCTATCTTGATGACACTAACACCACTTGTTTGATGGATAGAAATCAAGACATATGGTTGTGTCACAAAATATTATGTCATGTGAAATTTGACAACATGAAAATGATAAGAAACAAAAGGAATGTTAGAGGCTTACCGATAATGACTTAACCTGAGCATATCATGTGCAAGAATTGTCAAAAAAGTAAGATGAAAAAGTCTAGTTTCAAGAGTAAACCCATACATCTAATGAAATTCTAGAATTAGTCCATACAGATCTATGAGGACAGATGAGGACAAAGAGATACTATGGAGATAGGTATTTTATTCTCTTTGTTGATGATTTTTCTAGAATGATGACAGTCATATTTTTAAAAGATAAATCATAAGCATTTAAGATGTTTAAATGGTATAAAACAATGGTAGAAAAACAAAGTGAAAATAAAATGAAACTCTTAAGGTCCGATAGAGGAGGAGAATTTACTTCAGAAGAATTCAATGACTTTTGTAATGAGCATTGAATTCGAAGACATGTTTCTGCCCCAAGAACACCACAACAAAATGTAATTGCTTAAAGGAGAAACAAATCAATTATTGACTGTGCAAGAATATTGATGATTGAGAAAATCATCACTCAAAATTTTTGGAGTGAATTTGTTAGTACTGTTGTCTACACATTAAATAGAGTACAATTTAAGAATGACATAAAGAAGACACCATATGAGCTTTGGTATGGTCATACACCCAATGTAAGTTACTTTAGAATCTTTGGTAGTCAATGTTATATTTTGAAGGATGATAGAAATGGAAAAATTGACTCCAGAAGTGATGAAGGTACCTTTCTAGGGTACTCAACCAAAAGCAAGGCTTATAAATGTCTTAACAATTCATCTAACAGAATCATTGAAAGTGCAAATGTGAAAATAAATGAATTTGAAGAAAAGAATGATAAGGAAAGAAAAAAGGAACAAGAGAACTAAAACATGTTTTTTTATATAGAACCTAACACTCTACCCGAGTAATAGTGTGTCACTCCCGAGCATCTGAACATTGCACCCGAGCATCGGGCTGCAATTACCAAAAATTAGGATAATACTCAAGATGATGTTCTGAACAATGAAGATGAGAACGAAGGTCTAGAAGCTGATCATAATGATGAACCAAGAGTTGATCCAAAACCTACCAAGTATGTCAAAGGACATCTCCACATAATGAAATCATAGGAGACAAGAAGACTGGAACAAGAACAAGAAGTAAGTTACTAAACACAAGTTGTTTACTTTGTGATTTTGAGCCTAAATCTATTAACAATGCACTTGAGAATGAAGAATGGGTCAATGCTATGAATGAGGAAATAAAAAAAATTGAGAAGAAAAATACATGGACACTAGTATCGAGACTAGATGACAAGAATGTCATCGGTACCAAATGGATATTCAGAAACAAGTTGAATCAGAATGGAGAAGTCACTAGAAACAAAGCAAGATTATTATGCAAGGGATATGCACAAGAAGAAGGTATTTATTATGGAGAAACCTTTGCACCCATTTCTATAATATAAGGAGTTAGAATACTACTTTATTATGCTATATTTAAAGGTTTCAAAGTATACCAAATGGATGTCAAATCTACATTCCTAAATGGAATACTTGAAGAAGAGGTATACATTGAACAACCAGAAGGGTTTGTTGATCTAGACAAGAGAAACATGGTATGTGGACTACATAAATCCTTTTATGGATTGAAAAAAGAACCTATAGCCTGGTACAAAAGCCCTCACTCATATCTTATTAGCATACAACTTGTTACAATAAGTGAAAATAGAAATCTATACTTAAAAGAAGATACCGATGGTAATATTCTGATTGCTGAATTTTTTTTCGATGATACCATTGTTGGGGGAAATGAATTGTTATGAAAATCCTTTGCTAATGAAATGAGAAAGGAATTTTAAATGTCTATGTTTGGGGAGATCAAATTATTTCTTTTTCTATAGATTCTTCAACAAGATGCAGGAATTTATATCACTCAGTCCAAATACATCAAGGAAGTGCTAAAGATATTCAAGATGGAAGATTCCAAACCAGTTGGAACACCTATGTCTACTAGAAGTAAACATACAAAAGAATATAAATCCAATGAGGTAAACCAAACCTTATATATATCTATGATTGGAAAAATGATGTATGTTGTTCACACCAGACCAGATATAGCACATGTAGTGGGGATAGTTGGAAGATTCTCTACTAATCCCAAAGAATCACATATGACTTCTATAAAAAGAATTGTGAGATATCTGAAGAACATCAAGGACTATGACTTATGGTACTAAAGAGAAGGTAAATTTAAGCTACAAGTCTATACAGATGTTGATTGGGATAGAAATATTGATGACCTAAAGAGTACAACTGGAGGAGCATTCTTAATAGGTGACAGACTTGTCACATGGATAAGCAAGAAGCAATGATGCATCTCTTAGTCTACAACAGAAGTAGAGTATGTGGCTGCTACTACAAATTGCTAAAATATTGCATGGATCAAACAATTGTTGGAAGCTATAAATATGAAGATTCTTGAACCAGTAATTATCTACTATGATAACAGCAATACAATTAACATTTCTAAGAATCTAGTCATGCATGCTAAGACTAAGAATATTGCTATCAAGTATAACTATCTAAGAGAATAGGTGCAACAAAAAAGAAGTGGCACTAGAATATGTTCAATCAAAGGAACAATTAGCTGACATATTCACAAAGCCATTATTGAAGGATAATTTTGAGTACCTAAGACAAAGAATAGGGGTCCAACCCTTGTCTATCAATCAGTAAGATGACTAGGAGGTTGCATCATCCCATACAAAAATCTGAAGATCAGTCATGTTGATGCAAACACAAAAATGGGCAGCAATAGATACATCTATACATTGCAAGGTATATATCTACACCAAAAACCAGAGACATTGTATTGATGATCGATAGGGAAATTCAAGGAATATATTATGCAAAAGGATGGGACATGATATAGATTATAAAACAAGGAGAAGTAATTTTTTTTTGCATTTTTGTCATAGGGAGAGATGATCTCATTATCATACAAAGGGAGAGAATTATATCTTTATCATGAGGAAGAGATTTGTATTATCAAAGGGAGAGATTATTCCATATCATATAAGAGGAAAGATGATCTCATTGACATAAAGGATAGAATATATCATTATCCATGAAGAGAAGTTCCTGAGAATCAGAAAGAAGATTTAATCAATATTCTAAGGGAGAGAAATTGATTACATATGAAATATCCATCTAAGAGAGAGAAGTAACAAAGGGAGAGATTTCAAACAAAGAGAAAGATTGTTGTCAAAGGTAAAAGAGATTATAAAGAAGAGGAACAGTCAAGGCAGAGCACATATCAGAATAGAGACATTTGATGATACATCTATTCAGTGAAGGGATTGAATATTAAAGACAACCACTCTGCATGAAACAAATCTAATCTATTTGAGCTTACTGAGAGACATATATTTGTAATAGTTACATTAGGAAAGCTTGATGAAACTATATATTTCATATTGTATTAGTGATAGTATTGTTAGGATTGGATAATACTGAGAGGGAGAGTGAATCATTATTATAGCACTTAATTAAATTCTTCAACCATTTAAACATTAACCATAAAATTTTATTAAAGAAAAGAACATAATAAAATGACACAGTACTCATAACACCATTTTTTTTTTGAGGAAACCCTCACCAAGTGAAAATCCCAGTGGGGATGGTACCCACAAGCATGCATTAAAGTATAATGTCCCTTTTAGGAGACCTAGCCCTATTAGGAACTGAATATTACATAACACATTTCCTTGTTAAAGGAATTACAACTCTGTTAAATGTTCAAAATACCTTGTTAGGGGCCAACTGAGCTTACAACTCTTACAAATTAATTTAGTTTACAAAGTGTTCTCAATCATGAACATAAAAAAGCAACACTAGTGCTTATATAGTTCCTTTATAGTGCTTTAATGATCTCTGTCATTCTCTGCTCTGCTATTTTCTCAACAACTCATCCAACTAACCATCAACAACATATTTTTATAAAAAAAAAAATCTCAGATATATATCTCACAACTTTACAAAGTTGGCTCCCAATATGAATATTACAAACATTACAAAGTCGGCCTTCAATACAAAATACATTTAATATAGTAAATATCAAATGCATAGTCAGTTCTCTCACATAGTCAATGTGTAGGTTATCAACAACCAAAATCCAACTTCAATTTCTTGGAGTCCATGTGATACTCCCTCAATCTTCGCTACTGTCCAACTGCTCTATATCGTTGCTCTATTGTAGTGTGTCTATCTTCAATCCTCTCTAACTCATCATAGACTTTACCAAAACCAAATCAATCTTAGGTGGAGGTCACATATACCCCATACTATCTTCCTCTAAGCTCTCTTTCCCTAATTCATCAATCTCAAACTTTGATATCCAAAATACTTATGTATCTCTGCCTCTATACTTAGTCAATTTTTGAATCATCAAAACTTATCTTTATAGGAATCGATCTAAAACCTAGATGTGTTTCCATAAATTACAACCAAAAAGTGAATCACATTTACACAAAATGATCATTTTCCAACAATCTCTCCCTTTGGCATTGATGGCAACACTTAGAAAAAATGAATAAGTGTTCCAACAAAAACTGTCTCTTCTATGTTCTCTCCTTCCTCTCCTAGTCTCTTCTCCCATTTTCTCTTCTCCTCTATTAAATTTTCTTTCTTCTCTCTTTTATACATTTTTTTTATTAATTATTTTTTCTTCTTCTTCTCTCTTCTCCCCCTTTGAAAATAATGACAAAGGTGCATATAAAATAATAATATTTAGTGCTTTCTCACCAGTTTCGGAATGTCTTGAAAGGAATATTCCAATATCTTCACTTTTGTGCTCCATGACTTGAACAATATCTGACATATATGATGATGCCATTCAATGAAAATGATGTGGTCTAAGCTTCTTTTAATTCTATGGGCATAGATTTAGTCAATGAATCTGTCACTTTCTCCAAGTCTGATAAATGAACCTCAAGTATGGATATCTTAGGAGTGATTAAACTGTTTAGAAAATTAAATATTGTCAATACTCTCGCTTTCTCATTATCTAAAAAATTGAGTTGAGCCAAAAATTTTGTGAATTCCATGTCTAACTCTATTATAGATTGTGAAGATGCTTCACAATTGTCCATCATACTATTTAGATTTTCCCTTTCCTTGGCAATAATGTCTTCCACATTCTGCATATGCCTAATAGGATTCATGCAGTAGCTAAGCAATTTTCTCCCATGTCCAATGCAACTCTTTGTATTTGTCAAACAAGTTTTCACAATGCCTAAGTCCCATGTGATAGACTTTCAAACTTCTGTTAATTTCTTCTCCGAATATTTGTTTGTTTCCTTCTTCTCTGCAATTTTTATCAAATTTTCATAGTGCCCATCATATTTATCAAGTGTTATTCTCAGATTTTCAATGTCATTTTTGTGCTGGAAAACAATAGATACTGGAAGCAATTTTTTCAGAGTATCAATTCCTCTTGTAATTACTTTATCCTTCTTGTCTCCTTTCTATTCTGATCTTTCCTTGGCTTTGTTTAATGTATTAAATGTCAATTTGACCAACTCAACTTCATCCATGCTATCAACATTTACATCACTTATTTCAAATAATGAGATAAATTAAGTGTTTACCTCTTTATGTTCATCCTCTTTCTGTTCTATATTCTATTCTTCTTCCTTCTTCTACTCTTCTTTATCTTTCTATTCAGCTTCATCTTCTATAGAGGTGTCCACATTCCCTGCAAATGGATCCTTTTCATCTTCAGATGTGTCAAGATTCACTGGCACACCAGAAACATAGAAATATAGTGGAGGATCTACTTCGCTTGCCTCAGCATTAGTCTCATTTGATTTAGATCTTTCTCCCATTCCTAATTGTGTAGGTGAAGTGGTCTTAGGAGGTGGGGGATTGTCAGAAGTATTATTCATCAATATCTTTCCTAGTGCCTTCTAAGTTTCCTAAGTGAATTCTTCATACTTCCTCGCCATGATTTTAACCAATCTTACCTTGGTCCTTAGCAAAGGTTTTAATTCTTTGAATATTATTTTTCTTTCTTGTAAGGATATCATAGAAAGCATGTTATCAATTTCTTGATTCGTGATTGTATCATCCTCAATCTGTGCTAAGTTTTTTCTTGTTTCCAATCTCCCATACAAGTCCTTAGGTATACTTCATTCAATTTCTAATAGAGTATTTTTGAAAGTAAGTAGATGATCAATCACAATGTATTCAATCTTAAGCTAATCTAAATCTCCATACATGTCATAGTATCTATCAATTGTTACCATTTTACCTTGTTATATTGCTCTCTTCTCTATATTTTCATATCAGGCTTCCATATATGCTTCTCTATTTTATTCTCTTCTCTTGTTGTGCTCTGATATTTAGGCGATGTTTGCATGCTTGATCTAGTTGCTCTGGAAATGATTTTCTCTATTTGTCATGTCTTCTGTGATGGAGGAGGGGGAATGTCTACCATAACTACCTCAGGAGTGGGAGAGTATGAAGTACTCCCACTTTCTAGTTCAAGAGATCTATCTATCATCTTCCTTTTCACTTCTTTCAGTTCTTCTTCTGTCAACCCATCTTTTAAACCACATTCATGCACAAGTTTTTCAATTTCTCTTTTCTCACCTTTTCTAATTTCTCCTCATATGTTCCCCATCTTTCTTCTGATGGATGGATCAACTGATGATGCAAGAAAATGTTCTACTTGCATAGTAAGTACCTCAAAACTTACTTCTTAACCCATGGGATAACACCATTTCTTTCTATGTGTGAATGCTTCAAAACATACACAATCAGTTTCAACCATGAAACAAATTGTATCCCTATAATTTTCAACAATATCCTTATGTATATATGTTCTTCATATGTCTCTGAAGGATCTTGATCCTAGAAAACAATTATCCATCAACCCAAGTAAAATTTTGTCTCTTGTAGCTCTGTAAGATTAAAATGCCAGTAGGTATCACAAATTTCCAACCACTAGGATGTAAGCTAGGAAATTTGTGCTCCATATGTATAAACATATGCATCAACAATGAACCAAATCTGAAGGTCTTAGTTTTGTCCTTCACTAGCTTCACATTTTCAATAAATTATTGTGCTAGAACTTTGCATAGGTTATATTTCACATTCTCCTTCACCATTATCCATGCCATAATTATTACTCCTACAGATACTGGGTTAGGTCTACTATTGTAGTAGAATTTGTATCCAAGTATCATAGCGATAAGTCTCACATCTTGCTGAAAGATGTTATTCAAATTCATTTCTCATCTGTCCCATTTAGAATAAATTAGGGTTTCAACATATTTCTTTACATGTTTCTCTGCAATAGGGATGACTCTAGTTTTGTCTAGTCTAGTGATTTCATGAATTAGGTCACTAGAAATATCCACAGGTTGATGACCTATCCAAATGAACTGATCATGAACCCTACTTAACAGTATCTTAAACCGTTCATCTTCATAGAATTCACATAAGTCCAAAATTTTCTTTATGCTTAGCTAATCAATGTGTTTGTATTCTTGTTTCATGAATCCATTATCAGTCAAATTAATATCTCATCAATTCCTAGTATATCATACTTACAATGTATGTAAGCCCTAATATCTTCTATGTGTAATACATCATATGGGGTTTGAGAAAATACTCCTTTTGGATCCTCTTCACAGGAATTAAACAAATGTTTCTTAAATTTCTACCTAGGTCAATCTACAACACCAAAAATAATAGGTGCATCCATAGCTAGATGATGTAAATATCTTTCTTTCACTGAATTCTGCATTTATGCTTTAATCGATGACACACAAAAAATGTAGAGTAGATTGAATCTCTCTACTCTCTGATCTCCTTAGCTCGCTCTTTGTCAAATGTTAAAGAGATAGGTCATCAAATGGTGCTTTATACAAGTTTAAGTCATGAATTTCACTTTTGCTCAAAATTGTCTAGTTGGCTGTTAGATCTCGCGAATAAAATTTACACTTCGGGTAATGTTGCGCTCTCAGATGTATGTTCCATGATGTTGGCCAAGTTGATACCCTTGCTTGCACGAGCTCAATCCACAAATTTTGGGGCAGGATATATCCTGATGTCTGTATTGAATGCTCCCCCTAAGGCCATGATTGGCCAATTAGGTTGATTATGTTTTACTACCATCAGGCAAAGATCTAGTAGCATCTACTGACTCTCCCTGAAATGATGTCTCACTGGTTTCTTTGATCTTCAAAATATTACCACTATTGCTATCTTCTTCTTTCTTCATACAAATTTCAAAATCAATCTTCAAATATGCAACACTCTTACCAATATCATTTCCATTCTTCTGTGAATTCATAGGAGATGGTACTCTTCTGTTGTCGGATCCATTATACGTGCAAAAAAATTTGATGTCTTGGATTATTGCATTTGTAACATATAGGAGGTATTCTTTCCTTATTAACTTGTAGCTTATAGTACTTCACAATGTGTCAAATATTATTACATTTGTAGCATGTGGGTTTCACTGTAGATTCTCTTCCATTCTCTTGTCTATATCCAAATTGATTAGGTTTTCTACATTCTCCTTTCTTGTTCCCATATCCATTACAATTAAAAAAATAACCACAAAAAGTTCTAAATGGGGAATTACCTCTGGAGTCTCTCTTCATGTGTCCAAATTTGTTGCAACCAAAGCATCTACCTCTGAAGGGTCTGATCTTCTCTCTAGGTTCTTCAATAGAAGGTTTCTCAACATCAATCTTATCATTGGATTTCTCTTCTTGATTATTTGAACATTTAGCTTCATTGAAGCCAATACTAGTCATATCGCCTTTAGGTTTCTATTTGTCTCTTTGTTCATCAATTAAGTCACTGCTAGTGTGAATTTTCTCAATATGTTTGTTTACTTCAACAAGTTCACCTTTTATAATCTGACTATATTTCTCCATTTCTAGATACTTGTTCTTGTATTTGTCATCCTTATTAATCATTTGATCTAATGTACTATTTAAAGCTTCTTCAAATTTATTCTTAGCATCCTTCTGTATTTGTATTTCTTTAGCCATAGTCTCATTTTAAAGTTTCAGAGTCTCACTCTCTTCTTTTAGTTGCCTCACCTAATCTAAATTGTCTTCATCTGAATCATCTTTTATCTGAACTATAAGATCTTGTCTTTGACTTCTGGAAAGCTCAAGTTGTTCCTTAAGTTTCTTTATAAATTTCTCATCTCTTCGCATGTTGAATCTCAATTCTCCATTTTTTGTTTTTTCTTTGTCTAGGTCTTTAACTACAGCATCAAAGTTTTCTTGAAAACTATCCAAATCCATTATGATCTCCCTCAAGCTGTTAGACTTTCTCTCCAAGGGCCAAAATCTCTGATACAAATTGTTAGGATTGGATAATAGTGAGAGGGGGGTGAATCAATATTATAGCACTTAATTAAATTCTTCAACCATTTAAACATTAACCATAAACTTGTAGTAAAGAAAAGAACATAAGAAAATGACACAGTACTCATAACACCATATTTTGTTTTCAAGGAAACCCTAGCCAAGGGAAAACCCCAGTGGGGATGGTACCCACAAACATGTACTAAAGTATAATGTCCCTATTAGGAGACCTATCCCTATTAGGACCCGAATATTACATAGCACATTTCCTTGTTAAAGAAATTACAACCTAGTTAAAGGTTCACAACACCCTATTAGGGGCCAACTAAGCTTAAAAATATTACAAAGTAATTCAGTTTACAAAGTGTTCTTAGTCATGAACAAAAAAAGCAACACTAGTGCTTAGATAGTTATTTTATAGCTCTTTAATGATCTTTTTAATTCTCTTCTCTTCTATTCGCTCAAAAACTCATCCAACTAACCATCAACAACATATCTTTATCAAAAAAAAGATCTCACATATATATCTCACAACTTTACAAATTTGGCTCCCAATATGAATAAAAAAAATATTACAAAGTCAACCTTCAATACAAAATACATTTAATATAATAAATATAAAATGCATAGTTAATGTTTAGGTTATCAACAACCAAAAAACAAACTTTTATTGCCTGGAGTCCATGTCATACTCCCTCAATCTTTGCTACTGTCCAACTGCTCTGTATCGATGTTCTGTTGAAGTCTGTTTATCTTAAATCCTCTCTAACTCATTGTAGACTTTACCAAAACCAAATTGATCTTAGGTGGAAGTCACACATACCCCATATTATCTTCCTCTATGCTTGCTTTCCCTAATTCATTGATCTTGAACTTCGATATCCAAAATACTTATGTATCTCTACTTCTATACGTAGTCAATTTCAAAATCATCAAAACTTATCTTTATAGGAATCAATCTGAAACCCTGATGTGTTTCCATAAATGAAAACCAAAAAGTGAATCACATTTACACAAAATGATCACTCGTGAACAAGTATAGTGTGATAATGTAGTATGTTGCCATCAATTCCAAAGGCAGAGATTGATGACATGTAACTGATTGAATGTTTGAAGATGTTAAGTCGATCACCAAAATGCAGAAAGATAATGCAAGACATTAAATCAGTTAATGGATTGTATTGTCATTGATGTCAAATTGATATAATCTAATTGGTATTCTTGATATAATCTAATTGATGTCAACTTGATATAATCTAATTGATGTCAACTTGGTATAATCTAATTAAATCAAATTATGCTTTCTATAATGCATAAAAGACAAGTATTCACTGTTAGAGTATTATTACTTTATACTTATTAATTAAATCATATCGATTTAATTATATAAGTTTATATTACTCTAGTTACTTAAGATTCACTTAGGTACATTATTAATTAATTATTAATTAATAATGTGCAACCTAGTTTTCCTTTAGGGTTTCCTTCTCACCTTTTATAAGGTTGAGCTTTGTACTTTTTTGTCATTGAGATATACATTTTTCTCACATTTCGAGAGCAATATTCTTCTGTCTCCATATTTTTTTCTCTTGTGATAGGTTATTGGCAAACAGATTTTCTTGGGTTGTGTAGAATTGAGTGTGATCAATTCTTTCATGGTATCAGAGCTCAGATCTGTGGCCGCCTATTCTTGATTTGAAGATTTTTTCTGGAGCTTCAAGGGTTTCATCTTTCAGCTGTAGTTTTGGTTGGATCTGGAAAAATATATTTTCTAGAGGCATCTTGGGCCAAAACAGACCTCTCCAATGAATTTAGAGGGCCGATCCGGTGAATTTTCATATAAAATTTGACCTATTTGGCCTCTGGAGCATCTGGAAAATTTTTTTTGCCCTTCTCGGGTCGTACGACACAAATTTTGAGACACAAAACGCAAAAAAATTAAAAAAAAAAACATTTTTTAGGGAAGCCCAGGGTGTGCCGCCACCGCGCCACCCCGGTGCCACCCCGCCACTGCCTCAGCTTGGCTGGCCCGGCCCGCGCTCAGCCCTCCCAGCAGCGCACCGCTCACCGGCCGCCAACCGCCGGCGGAGCTGCCAGTAGCGGTGCCGCTTGCACCACCGCCACTTGGGAGCATCCGCCACCAGCTGTGGCCATCGGCCCACCACCTGGCTACCTCCAGCAGCTTTCCAGGTTGACGTCAGCGGCCGAAATTTATTTTTCAGGCGGTTTTTGAATTTTCTGGCAGTTTTTTGAATTTTGCCGGCGGTCAGAAAAATTTTCTGGCGAGAGTACGACAGCCGTCAAATTTAACCATGCAGAGGTGTGACGGCCGTTTGGACGTCAAATTTAGCCCAGAGACTGGTTTTTTCCAGCAAGCTCACTCTTCAGGGTACCTGTCGATTTTTTGCTCATAACTTGGGCATACGATGTCCTCTTTTGAAAAATGAAATATCATCAGAAAGGTATTTCTGAGCCCGTCGCATTGGTGTAGGTCTCAATTCTTGAGTTTTCCATTTGGTTGCTCATTTTTATAGTCAAATTCATACCTTCCTTTATGCCCCTGTTCTGCATCCGGTGTTCAGGTTTTTCTCTCATTTTTTTCTGTGCTTTCAGTAGTTGTTTATTTGTGGTGCACAGGGGATAGGATTATACATTGTGGGGGGTGCTTTTTACTTTCTATCATTTCATTCAGAAAGACCCTTCTACTTCCGTCTTATTCTTCTTTCAATGTCGGACCCCTCTGTGGCCCGACTGACACCTCACAACTACCACACATGGAAGCCACACATGACCAGACTCCTCATGTCATGAGGTTTATGGTCCTGCATGGATGCGGTTCAGCTAGTTCTTCAGAGGCCTTATGAGGCTCTTATGCACAGAAACAGGATGGATGAGGTGATGGGCCTCATTGCTATGAACATTTTAGATGGGTTGTTGTTCCACCTGGATGGTCTGACTACACCCAGGGATATGTGGGACAAGTTCTCCACCTTGTTTGGCACCATGGATTAGTTCAGGATTCTCCAGATAGATGCCGAGTTCACCTCCTTGGCACCTGAATCATTCACTAGCATTGAGGACTTCTTGATGAAGTTCAAGTCTCTTTGATCTATCTTACAGGCTGCTGGAAAGATGAAGTCAGATGATGAGTGTATCTTCCTGATACTCTCCAAGCTTCGTGGTCCTTATCAGATCT
>MU228485.1:884476-897604 GCA_018584345.1 Thuja plicata
CGTAATTAGCTTGTGTGCAATGAAAAATAAATTAAGATTTTGGTTTATCTAATCTTAAAATAATTGGCTGATCCTCTTCCTATTTACTACCTCCCCTGCCACCCATCGGGTAACTCCTTGACACCCCGAATGGATGATTTGCTAACGACTTAATATTTCCATACAGATACACTAATTAAGAAACCTGTGTAATGCATCCCTTCAAAATTGATTTATGCATTTCCATTCAAATCTTTGTAGATCAGGAAGACTAGCTGATCAATGTTTACAGAAAAATGTCATGAAACTGTTTCCAGGAAGACTAGCTGATCAATATTTACAGAAAAATGCACTATACCAATTTTGCACAATTTGAAGAGTAAAATCACATACCATGTATGCCACGCAAAAAATAGAGGGAGAATGGTAACTTTATTTTGTTGGGAGACTCGGCAAGGGTTTAGGCTTGGTTTCCACGCCCCTCCTTGTGTCATCTCTTTATCCCTGTCACCCTTGTTTCAGACTGCTAGCTAGAGCAGGAGATCTCTGCATTCATGGCATTTGAAAACTTACTGGAATAACAACATTAATGTGTTCTCATGTGACAATAAACTTAAATATTCAAATCTAAAGATAGTAACATTTTGAAAGAATAAAAACCTATGCAAAGAATATATATACCTTTTGAACCTACTTGCTTGGGGAGAGAACGCCAATTCCTATGGCCATTCAATCCTCTTCAGCTATCCAGGGGCCCTTCTTCACTCCCATTTTATCGCAACAGGGGGTTCGACCCATTTTTCTTTCATGCCCTTCAAGGCCAAAGGCTTCTCACATCCCTGTTTCTAACATACAAAATTCTGAAGTATTCCTGCCCGCGCTAAAAAGGAAATGAAATGCATTTTCTTTTCTTTTAATTTTTTTTTTAAAACTCTTAATCCCATTTTGGTCAAAATTTCGACCAACACGGGATTAAAAATAAAAAAAACAAAATCTTTCCTTTGTAATGCGACCAAGCTAAACATTGGTCGAATTTTTTGGTCAAAATTTGAGCTGAAATGTACTAGTGACTATTCTCATCCAGATTGAAGGTTTTCATTGCTCTTTGGGGCTCAAGAGCTGTCCTGTGGATGCTCCAATGTCCCTGTTGTATCTTCTCTATTCTGTGCAGGGGGCGGGTTGTTGTCATTCCCTTGGTGCACTGCATTTATCTATATATTGTTCAAAAAACTGTATATAATAAAATCTTGAATAATCTATCTAGATAATATAGAAAGATTTAGTTAATTTAAAAGAATTACAACTTCTAAATCTATAAGCCTACATATACAATCTAAAAATAATATAAGTTAAATTCAAATTTAAATCTACTTA
This sequence comes from Thuja plicata, assembly GCA_018584345.1. Taxonomy (NCBI): domain Eukaryota; kingdom Viridiplantae; phylum Streptophyta; class Pinopsida; order Cupressales; family Cupressaceae; genus Thuja; species Thuja plicata. Next base: position 885,830 of record MU228485.1, read on the forward strand.
ATGCAATCTAATCTAAAAATCAACACTAATAAAATTTAAAAGATACAAGTCTTTTATTCAAAAATCAAATCTAGAAAGAATTCCAAATATAATTAAAATTTCATCTAACAATACTAACTCAAATCTAAATTATATTTAAACTAATGCAAATCTTAACTTAAGATTTAACTATCATACAAAATTACAACTATAAGTAAATTACAAAATTACAAAATTACAACTATAAAAGAAGAATAGATAGAAAACTATATCTAATCTTGTGCAAAGCAAAAACATCTAATCATCTATTTACCCATCGAAAAGACCCGAAGCGTAAGTTTTTTTAAAATATAAAACAAGTCTGTGATCCCGAACCCTAGATCCTTATGCCACTTCGGCTAGGGCACGGCTATGGAATGCAACCAAAATCATGCAGGGTAGAGGAGAGGTATGGAGGCGGTGACTATGAATGTGCAAGGCGCAGGGAGGTAGAAGAAGAAAATGTCATCGAGCAGCTCAAATGGAGGAGAGAGGGGGTTATAGTGGTGGTGGTCGACGCAATGGAGGTGTCACCCCACTGTGTAACCCATGGGCTACGCGGCCTGTGTCTAGCGCACCCACTACTTACACAGTGGGGTCCCGCAGCCTCCGGCTGGCGTCCCACTTGTAAGATGATGGTCGCGCGATGGGGACAGGCTTCGGCCCTCCCCTCCCAAATCATCCAAAAAGAATTTCATTTCATTTCTTCTTTTTTTCTAAATATTTTTTTTTTCTTTTTAGATTTTGCTATAACATTATACCACATTTAAACATTTAAATATATTAGAAAGATTAAATAAAGATAAACAAACAACAACAATTTTAAAAAAAATAAAAAATATAATTGACTGGTGTAAAAAAAACCTACACCCCAAAATAGGGGGTATGCCCCAACATAATTTTTGAAATTTTATTTTTTTAAAATAATCAATATTTCATTTGCAAGATATGCATGGAAGGAAATAATCTTTAGAGAAATTTTTTTTTTTTGAAATAATTTTTTTTCAGAATATTCAAAGTATGAAATAATAATAGTGCTCCTAAAGAACAATAATACAATGCATTTTCTTAGGCTCTCTTTTTTTTAAAAAAAATGATTATGCTATTAAATATTAGCAAAAGCAAAATATTTCATTTAGGATCCTAACTAGAAACATAAGGAAACTTAGATTTCAATTATTATGCACTAATATAGGATAAATTTGTTTAAGGAAACAGTGATGTCAAGTTAACCATTTGAGAATAAATTTTACCACAAAAATTATCCTTTTACCTATAACTAATCTAGTGTCTTTTTTTATCAAAATATAAGAAAGGAATATCGATGCTAGCTAGAAACCTTTCACAAGGATGTTAACTATCAAGTTTAGCAGGCATACATAACACAATTACTTAAACTACCTTCCCAATTACAAAATAGGAAATGATTACAAAAATAGGAAATGATTACATTATTTCCATTGAATCTCATCTACACATTTGAAGAAAAATTTTCAATCAATATGGATTCCATAACCTCTAAAATTCCTTTATACAATAATGAGAAAATGAAAGCCTTAAAATTACAAAGGTTACAAATGACGTTTTTTTGGCCATACCCATCTTTCACATAAGGGTACAATGCAACTTCGAGCTCCATCAGGAACCTGTAGATGATGAGATTGACCATGGAGGCTCACCTCCCAACCTAGGCCTTTATAAGGCCACCCCCGAGCCTGGGGACCCAAACTGGGATGGGATACAACTAGGCATACAAAATAAGAAGATAAGCAAACATACAACTTGTACTCAAGAAAACTCCCCAACACAAGGATGAACAAATGGATAGATCTCCAAGAGACCTTCCTTAAACAGGGGTAGTGGTAGACCTCACTGTAGGAGAAAGCCAAGAATGAAAATGAGCACACAAGCCTCACATGGACTTGAAAAGGACTATCTTCACAAGATGCAGTCCTAAAATAACCTCCTTATACCTCCTAGGTGCCCTCAGGCCCTTCTTGGCATCATGGGTATCATGTTACTCCATGTTTTCCCCTCCTCACATGGGAGACTCTACTCTAACAGGAATCATTTCCAACTAACCCTTCAAGGTTACTCTATCCTCCCAAGGGAGAGTGTGCCTTGAAGACCCATTTGAAATACAATCACAAAATAAAGAGATTATGAAACCACACATAAAATTTCAATTCCGAAAATAAAGCTTCAAAACACATAGGACTCCATTAATGGAGTTTTGAGCTCAAGGACACCTATGAACTAAAAAAATTTACTTTAAAGAGATCTCACCTTATTTCAAAGCTAAGGTGAGAAGAGAAATGGTGCTGAGTTATCCTTCCTAAGATCCTTCTCCAAAAGCTCCTTCAAACTGAATTCTTTCTCTAAGGGTAGAGAATGGGTGAAAAATCAACTCATCCTAAATCCTTCCCTAAATAGGCAAACCTTAAATAATAAAAAGGCTTAATGCAAAGGTGAGGTAACTCTAACCAACCCTTGACTATCCACTTGCCTAAACTCTCCTTGGGTGGAGTCAAATGAAACTTTGGTAGAAGAGAGAGTGAGGTTAACCAAAGTTACACTCATCTTCAAAATTCGCTCAAGATAGAAAATTTCACTTAAAGGGAGAAATAAATGAGGTTATAGGCTCATTAATGATAGAAAATGACCCCTAAATCATAGGGTACCAAGTTGGGTAACTAAAACTGACCACAGTTACCCCTGGGAGCCCAAAAGACCCTCTAAAACTAACCCTGAAATTAACCTACAGATTTCTAAGTCAAGAAGACTTTCTAGAAACTTCCAACCCTAGGGTAAGCTTGGGTATTACTCCTAGGTAACCTTAGTTAACCCTATAACTAACCCTGGTTCCCTTTACTAGCCATGCCAATATTAAATTTCAATAATTGCCAAATTTGGCACATTAAACTAAAATAAATGAAATGACTCAATCACATGAACATTTACTAATTTAATTACACACATGAAAACCACGTTTATGAAATAAACACATAAACAGTGACGTCCATGTCTCTTTATATAGATAGGACCTTGGAAAGCGCAAACATTTACATAGGTTCTAGTACTGGGTCCCCAGTTTAGATCCATGGTCAACTTTTCCTACACACATCAGTAGATCCAAAACAACATGATATGATACATTCATGACATCAATAACATACATGCATATAACTCATAGCTACATTAGAACTGAAATAACCTATCATTGGTTTCCTAAACCAAAATCATCATCTTACATTCATACACTTAAATCTTATATATGACATCATCATAGCAGTAACTGAATCAAAACATAAAGCATCTCAAATGTACCCTAATTATAAAATCAGGTGCCGAATATATAACATAGGATTCCATTGATCCCAAAATATGTAAAAGTCTCTAATAGTCAAAGTATGTCAAAGCATAAACTACAAAAAGCATGAGTATCCAAATAGTAAAACTATGACAGTTGAATGTAGGTCTCACAAGGAATTTCTCCCTATTCATCTTAGGTTCATCTTTCTTATACATCTTTTGATCTTTAGCTTAAGTCCTTCAAAAAATTTTACTAGGCACTTTTTGCTCTAATACCAATTTCTAGAATAACTAAGAGGGGGTGAATAAGTTAAAATCGCTTTCCTCACAAATTATCCTAGAGTCCCAAATTTCTCCAGATGTATATCAAAACAAATCCAAACATATAATTCAACTCGGTGAAAATGTATTATGTAATCTCAATATTTCATCAATTGTGTTTACCAAGTATTAGTAAATTAATATACTGTGATTACCGATCTAGGTCAATAAAGTAAAGTGTAGAGTTAAATAACAAATACACAACATTCATGCACATTGACACATATTTTTAATGTGGAAAACCTGCTAAGGGTAAAACCACCTGGGGTTGGTTACCCAAAATATTTTCACTCTTGTTAAGTGAGCTCGATGAAGAGCCAACCCTGTTAAAGGTTACAATGCACACTGTTAAATGTGAGCTAGTTAGAGGATTTAAAACAAACAATTCTCTCTTTACTATGCATTCACTATGGGGTCAACAATAAAACAATCAACATTCTTTGAATGTCATTATAAGAACTTTCATTGTCCTACTAGGTTAAGAGATTTATCTTTAAAATGGTTAAACTGATACAATAATGATCTTATTCAAATACAACTCTATTTTGCAGATATCTAGATCTATGCTAAGTACATAATACCTCTAATAAATTTGTTCACTTCATTTCATCTCATACTTCATACTTGTTCTCCTCGACAATGCTCTTTCCTCTGTTTTCTCAACGATGTCAGCAGAAATACACCCAGTTCTATCTTTAACCAGTTTGATTAGTCATGCATCAAATTTGCATGTGCACATCATAGAATCATGTATGATTCATAATGAATTTGTTGTCTCTTATATAGACATCATGTCTCATTTAATTTTCATCCTTCATATTTTTCCACTTAATCTCCATCGTTGATTTTCCCACTTGATCCATCCTCGACAATTGTGTTAAAAATATGTTTCAATCTTTGTCATCTGATCTTTATTGAATTTTCATAACCGTTTAGTGAAATAAAAAAACTTTTTCTTTTACCATGAAATCATCAATTTCAATCTCAGCATCTTAGTCAGCCTCAATTTTATTAAATTGCTATGTCAATAGTTGTGTTGGAAATCCCTTACTCAGTTATCAGTGTTCTCAATAAACACTGTGTTTTACTTGGTGTTGACTGTCTCTTAGTGTATACATAACTCTTCATTTTCTGACCATATAAACATTGTTTTTTCTATATTTTCAGTTCATAAAAAATGTTTTCGACCATAATAATACTCAAATAAGTTGACATCAATGACAATACATTAACTGATAATATTTATCATCACTTCTACAACTCGATTGAATATCAAAAACTGACTTCAAACATACAATCAATTTTAGTTCATCAAGGTTTTTCCCTCTGGTGACCAGGAAGTATCACCACAAATCTCTAGATGTCCCTTGGGCCCGTCACCTTAGGAGCCAAGTATATCGATATTGGGTGTGGGTGGATAGTAGAGGTTGAGGAGATGAATGTGTTTGGAACCCCCAATAATATTAGTAGAGCGTCGACAACTATTTTAATATTTTCTTCCAATTCAAAGCCCAAGGCTTGACTAGTTGAATGCAGGGCAGACTTCACATATATGAAGCTCTATTTTTCCATCTCTTTTAATGCTATCATACATAACCATATGTGCATGGCTCTTGAGCAGCTAGTGTTGTGAGAATAATCCCCCTATTAATGTATGCCCAGACCAGAGGTCATAGTGTTGTGTTTCCCTATATAGCCTCTTTACTTCCCAAAACTGGGGTTTCACTACTTCAAATGCGATAATTTCTAGTAAATGAGCAGAGTGCATCAAGTCCCTGGCATTTGATAAGAGGATGGAAACTAGCTGTGATGGATAGAGAAACTAATTTTTTCTTGGAGCAAGATTCTCATCCCCAATTATCATTTTGATGGTTTTTAGAATGGAGGCAGAGTGGATTACAAACATATCTTCCAACATGAGATCAATAATGTTCAACAACAGTGCTTCTTCATCCTCACTAGGAATGATCGACATTCTGAAATTTTTCAGCAAAAATTCACTATGATACCTAGTGCATTTGTCACACTCAACGCACACCTCTGTTTGGTTTTCCATTCTAGAACATGTCTCAAAACTAAATGAAGAAAATTTAAATAATAACATCCCATAAATACCATGAGAAGAGATAAATCATCTGATCTGGAAGCATTAATTGAAGATCACTTTTGCATTATCTAACATGAATTTAATGTATGTGTTCTAAACAGAGACATGTGTGAAGGCACTGTCATTTGATTTTAAGGATGCTCATAATTATATTAGCTATTCATGTATCCCTACAATGAGTGAAGTAGAGGAATGGCGACCATTGTGCTCAATCACCACATTCTGCAACTTGTACTTCATATCCATCATGATTATTACAAATCCCACCTGAACAATATATATTATTAATGATAAGATGAATGAAACTAATATAAATCTTGAAAAATGCCACCGATATTGACGCTATTTAATCTTTTGAAGCATACTATACTTTTGCATGAAGTATTTCCATGGATCTAGAGCCACTTGACTCATTATTTTATGATGTCATTTTAGTTCTTTATTACCTTAAAGACCCATGGCAATTAATTAAATACCATCTCGTCAGTATTGAGATGTGTCTGATCCCTTTAAATTTCACTTGCCCTTTCATGTTGTTTTATCAAGTTGAACTAGTCTGTGAAGGTCATCCAAATCCGTCGGGATCTTGTTTGGGTGTGTAACCTTTATCTCTGTTCCATTGCACCCCAAATTAGCTAAACAGGCTGCAATCCCGCTCCCTTCCCTTAGCATATGAATAGATATAACTCTGAGAATGTGTCTAACATACGCCAAATTTGATTAAGTATATATGCAATCTTCTAGTTATGAGACTCCCTCTTAATACAGGCATTTAGTATTACCATCGAATTGCCTTCAACATGAATTTTAGTGAATCCACCTTGTTTAACCAAAACAAGTCTTGTAAATAATACGTAAGCTTCTGCTATATTTTTGAAGGGCACCTCCCTATTTTATGTTTTGGTGTGTTTTAGGGTTGTCTTAGATGTTTGTGTGTGGTTTAGAATAAGGTCCAATGGGTTGGATGCAATGATAAGTTCACTTCATGTTTGTAAGAGCCATAGTGCTCATTACGAGTTTTAGGGTCATTTTGGCTTTAATAGTGAAAATTTGATATTTTAGGGTAATGTGGGTTAGAGGTTTGTTTTAGGACTCTACATATCCTATCTAGGGTCATCAAATTCAAACTCACCTATCGAGTTGACAAAAGGAGTCAAAATGCTTAAAGTGCAAAAAGTTGCTAGCAACTTTGAAAGTTGCTCAAGAAACTTTTGCAAGAAATTGAGAAATGTAGTTAGATCAGTTGTAACTACCCCATGCTTTGTATATGAGTATAGATTCAATGTTTTGAAGAGGTTAATGAAATTTTGGTATTGCAACAATTATTGTGGCACTTATGTACAGATATCTGCCATTGTTTTTTTGTAATCTGCATTCTCTCTTTGCTACTGTATGGATGTGTATGGATTGGAATAGGTGATAGGACCCCACGGGGGTGTAGTGGTTTCAATAAGCTTCCATTTGTAGTAGATATTTTTCATCCAAGTGTTTGTAGTGTAAAGTTATTGAATTTTGAAGGTCAGTGGTCTGCAAGTGACTTCACCGTGATGTTTAGTTAGAAATGGCTCTAACCTAAGAACCCACCGGTGGTTTTGAATGAAACCATGGGGGAAGTAAGGTTAGAGTCTGTAGATAGTATTTTTTCTTTCATTCTTGTAGTTGAAATGGATTTCCTAGACCAAATAGGAAGCCCTATGGCTAACTGGTGAATCAAGGTGAGCCAGGACATGGAGAAGAAAGAATTGGTTCAACCACTTATGACCTTTTGGAAAAGACTTAGTGACATTTTCACATGCCCTAGATAGTCTCCTAAAAGTATTCAAAGGTGGAAGGAGGTGAATCGAATGTTGGAGACCATTTTGACAATTGTTTATGCCAACTGGTCCAGAGGCCTAATTAATAGGTTGAAAACTAGGGCCTATAAGAAACTAGGGTTGTGGGTGCATCCAGAGGTCAGGACTTTGGATTCTGATAGTGTTTGTTGATACCTTGAATATTTTCAAGGTCTTTTGTGGAGTCATTTGGAGGATTTAGGATAAATAAGCCAAAAATAATGAATTCAGACCTACTAGGGAATTGGTAATTAGGCCTCCTCTTGAAATTTAGACCAATTGGATTGGTAAGGTGTCTAGAAGTATGGGAAAGAGTTTAGAATGATCTTGGATGGGTCAAGAAGATAGATAAGAGTCTTGGGGAATGTATGGGAATATCCTAAGTAGGATTTTGGAATTGTAGGAGAGGATCTAGTGAAGAAGACTAGGCACTTGGGGAACTAGTTGGAATAGTTAAGCCTAGGAACTTTTAAATCTTCCAAAGATCAACTATACCTTGGAGGAGAAGTTGATAGTGAGGGTCTTCGAGAACCTAATTGGAAAATAATCCAAAAAGAAGTAACCATTGGATGGTTAGGAGAGAGAAAGAAGCCAATTGAGTGGAGGAAACACTAGAGTTCTAAACCCTCTGCATCAGAGTTGTATCAGAGCTATATTTTTTTTAAGGTTGTGTATGTCTGAAGTGGAAGAGATTCAAGAGGTTGAAAACATGCCTCCTAAGGAAATTAGTAGGCATTACATAGTGGAATTGGTTTAGGGCCTCTTGGAGAAGGCTAGTGTGTCCGAGATAAATGGGAAAAAGAAGATCACTGAATGGGGAGATGAGAGTGATGGAGATGATGAAAGTCAGATAGAAGATTCATTCAACAAGGGTAAAGAACCTAAGATGGAAAAAGAACAAAAGGTATTCTTAGATGCCTTTAAGTCCCTTAACAAGGATAGTATGGAACACATACCATATTACTATGGCATCTTGAATGTAGAAGAGTTGTTGGATTGGCTTGAATCCATTGACCACTAATTTTATTACAAATAAATCTTAGAGGAGAAGAAGGTCATGTATGATAAGGCTAGACTCAAGGGATCTGCATTGGTGTGGTGGAACATGATGCGGGATGATAGGGTAACCAGTCGAAAGAAGAAGATTGTTTCTTGGGAGAGGATGCAGATCAGATTGAGGGCACAATTCTTGCCTACTAATTATAAATTTCAAATGTACCAAAAGATGCAGAACTTAAGACAAAAATAAATGACAGTAAGTGCTTACTTATAGGAGTTCCAGAAATTGAGCCTAAGGGCTAGGAGACAAGAAGAATAAATAGAGAAGGTGGCAAGGTGTCTTAATGGGTTGAGCCAAGGGATATAAGATGAGATTAGCATGATGGCTCCTGAAAGTATGCACAAGTGTTTTCAATTAGCCTTGAGAGCAGAGGATAAGGCTAGAAGGAGGAATGAATTCAATCAAAGGGGAAGATGTGGTAACAACAATAGAGATTTTTAGAGAGGCAAAAGTAACTTTGGTAGAGGATAGAGCCCTAATAGACAAGAAGATAGTCAGGTTATGGAAAGTAGTGGTGGTAATCAGTTTAGAGGATCTTTTTAGAGAGGGGGATATAGAGGAAGAGGGCCTCTTAGAGGAAGATTTTATTCTCAAGGAAGATACAATTTAGTCTTTACTGGCATGTGTTATAACTACAACCAAGTGGGTTACACAATGGGTAGATGTCCTAAAAATAATACCTCATCTTCAATGGGGGATAGAAGGAATCGGTTAGTAGAAGAGGATGAGACACAAAGTGTTACTTCACCCATTTCCAAGGCAAGGCCAATATTGGATGGGGAGAACTTGATGTTAAGAAGAAATTTGTTGAAGGTGCCTAGCACTATAGAGCCACCTCAAAGAAAGAATTTATTTAAGACAACTTGTAGGTCTCATGGAAAGATTTTCAAAGTGATAGTGGACTCTGGATCCACTGAGAACATAGTATCCACAGAGATGGTGGACAAATTGAAACTAAGAAGGATACCTCATACCACACCCTATAAGGTTTCATTGTTGAACAAGGGCTAGAAAATAGTGGTAGATGAACAAAATATGGTTGAGTTTGAGATTGGAGAGTATAAGAACAAGGTCCTATGTGACATACTACCTATGGATGCATGTCATCTTCTTCTAGTATGTTCATGGAAGTATGATGTCAAAGTAATACATGATGGGGAAAAGAATAGTTATGTGATCGCCAAGCTAGGAAATAAGTTTCAGATGGATCCTTTGTCAGAGCCTTATGAGGAGAAGCAAGTGGGGACAAGTGTGATGTTATTGAGTGGGAAGGAGTTTCTAAAGGCCATGAAGAAGGAGAGAGGAGTCTGTTGTGCAGTGATAGTGAAGCCAAAGGAGGAGATCAAAGAGAAAGTTAACATGCCACCATAGATACAAGAATTATTAGAAAGATACCATGACATAGTGGAAAATGGAATTCCAAGTGCATTACCACCTATCAGGGATGTAAGCCATTAGATTGAACTCATTCTTGGAGAAACTTTGCCAAACAAAGCAACATATAAAATGACACCAAGTCAAAATGAAGAGATAGCCAAGCAAATTCAAGATTTGTTGGATAAAGGTTTGATAAGGAAGATTTTAAGCCCATGTGTTGTACCTATAGTACTTTCACCTAAGAAGGATGGAAAATGGAGGATGTGTATAGAATCTAGGGATATAAATAAGATGACAATCATGTATAGATTCCCAATGCCTTTGATAGAAGATTTGATGGACAATTTGGGAGGTTCTTGTTACTTATCTAAGGTGGATTTGAAGTCAGGATGCCATCAGAGAAGAGTGAGGCTTGGTGATGAGTGCAAGATAGCCTTTAAGACCAATGAAGGGATGTATGAGTGGATAATAATGCCCTTTGGCCTAAGTAATGCACCTATCACATTCATGAGGCTCATGAATGAAGTGTTGGCATATTTTATTGGTAAGTTTCTAATAGTTTACCTTGATGATATTTTGATATTTAGTAGGTCCAAGGAGGAACACATGAAGCATTTGGAGATGGTCTTAAGGAGGCTACATCAAGAAAAGTTGATGATAAATCAACAAAGGTGTGAGTTTCTGAAAACTAAATTAGTTTTCCTTGGTTTTGTGGTTGCTAATGGATGTATGAAGATGGACCCTAATAAATTTTAAGTCCATTTTGGAATGGCCTATACCTAGGTCCATAGGAGATGTTAGGATTTTCCATGGGTTGGCCTCCTACTATAGGAAATTTGTGAGAAATTTCAGTCATATGTGTGCCCCTATTCTTAGCACCATAAAAGGTGGAATCAAATGTAAGTTTGAGTGGACTATGGCAGCAGACCAAGGGTTTGAAATGTTGAAAAAGAGGATTGAAGAGCTACCTACTCTTAGGTTTCCGAATTTCAATCAACTCTTTGTGGTGGAGTGTGATGCCAGTAAGCTGGCCATTGGAGCAATGTTAAGCCAAGAGGGACATCTTATTGCTTTCTTCTCAGAGAAGTTGAATGAGGCTAAAAAAAAGTACTCCACCTATGATTTGGAGTTATATGCTATGGCACGAGCCCTTAAGAAGTGGAGACACTACCTATTACCTAGGGAGTTTGTGGTATACACTAATAACCATGCTCTAAGTTTCTTGAATGGTCAAGAAAAATTGAATCAAAGGCACTTGAAGTGGGTAGAATCATTGCACACTTATACATTTGTTATTAAGCATAAAAAATGGGTTAGCAACAAGGTTTCCAATGCTCTTAGCAGAAGAGTGTACACACAAAAGTAGTGCACTTCTATGAATTCTTACATGCAAGGAAACTCAAGAATGAGCCCTCACAAATCGATCCATAGCTCTCTATGCATGGAGTTGCAAGATTTGTAAAATTGCTCTCAGCTAGAGCTATAAACTCATGACCTTGCCAATAAACCATACAACGATAGATTCAAAAATGAAGACAAGGGCAAGAATGCCAATATCTCCAATGAATCAAATGTATGAAATGCAATGCAAATCTAAATGACAATGCAAGCTAAGCTATGGAAATGAAAGTACAATGCAACTAATCTATGAAAGGAAAGAACAAGTGTTACCAAGCCTTCCTATTTAGACTATGTGAGATTATTCTATTGCATGAAAGGAAACTAAGCTATGAAATGAAGCTATGAAT
>MU228485.1:902782-918142 GCA_018584345.1 Thuja plicata
TGAAAGGGAAATGACTGAAAGCAAACTACCTACTAGGTGATGCACCAAAATTGGCATGAAAACATAACACACATAGGATAAACCCCTGGGTCAACTAACTCTGAATTGTAAGTAAAACACAAGTCCCTTGTATAGGCATGCATAAATATTTCATAACCAAGTCATGAGTAAACCAGTTAAAAGAAAGACTTCTTCACCGTTAACAGTTTTAAACAGTAAAACACTAGTTACAACCTGCAAGCAGACATACTCTTCTGCAAGAAGATGCTGTGAAAGGATTGATTAAGTGGAATAAAATCATTCACAGTTAACCATCAACCATCAAGACACATATAGACAAGAAGAAAAGAGACAAGGCTGATACAATTCAACAAATTGATCCAAAAATTGAAACTCTGCATATTACCTCTCACAGTGAGTTATAGACTTATACACAAAATACACCAAGGACAAAGAAATGTCACAGAGCATGCTTTCTGCATAAAAATGAACTCCTGGGTTACAAAATCTCTTTATCTCTATCAAGAACTCAGAAAAGTTACAGAAAAGCAAGGACAAAAAGAAGAAGAACCGACCCTTGCAATTGCAACTTTTCTGCTATATATAGGGCTCAGACCATCTTGGGATCCCTTAGGATGCAACAAGCTTCAGATGATCATGGGAAACTCTAACCCTAAAAACATAGGAGAGAGGAAAAGAGAGAGAGAAGGTGGTCGAGAATGACCGAGTCAAAACAGATATTCATGGATATTTTCCTGACCTTCTCGATCTAGCAACTGGAAATCAGATTTGGTAGACAGTGGCTAGTAACATTTATGTTCACTCTGAATAGTCATGCACACCTGTTCACCTATACTTCTCTACAATAACTGCTTCTCTTGTCTGTGAATAGTGCATAGCCAAGTGTTCATCTTATCATCGCCCAGGACTTCTTCTACTGTCTCGTGGCACTTCTAGAAACTCAACCATAACTCTGTTCTGCTCTGCAACACGATGGATCTCTTCCCTTTCACCAACATTGCAACAAATCTATTCAAATCTTGGCTGACTGCTCTGTGCATGATTTTCTACAATTGGAAACCCTCTGATCAATTATGGAAATCCCTCTACAACTGAAAAAAAACACCCCTGAGTTTTGATGACCTCATCTGCATCATAATCGCACAGTCGCAAGCCATGTTTTCTTCCTTTTGAATTCTGGGCGAGTACGCGACGAGCTCCTTTCTTCATTACATCTTTCGTGATCGCACAGTCGCAAGCCCCTTTTCATTTGTCCATGTTACTCGGCGAGTGAGCGACGAGCTGCCCTTTCCTTTGGTCGCAAACCCGCAAGCCGTTATCTTTTATCCCTTTTTGCTCAGCGAGTGCGCGATGAGCTCATTTGCTCCTTTGGTCACTGGGTCGCGAGCTCTTTTTACTTTATCTGAACTGCTCGGTGACTGGGTGACGAGCCACTTTCTTCCTTAGTCGCACACTCGCAGCTTGATCTTTATTCATCCTCAGTGCTTGGCGACTGCGCGACATCTTCTTTATTTTCTTCAGTCACATACTCGCAAGTTTCTATTTGATCACTTTGAAACATTGGCGAGTGCGCGATGATGCTTTCCTTCCTCGGTCACACACTCGCGAGAAGCATCTTTATAACACTTTTCTTTCAGCGACTAAGCACTAATGTTCTTTCTTTTTCATTTATCCCTGCGTCGCACAGTCGCCCAGGCTTTACTCTGTTTCCATCTTTATGCGCGAGTGCGCGATGATAGCCTCATTTTTTTGAATCGCTCAGTCGCAGCCTAATCTTTCATTAATCTCATTACCTGGCGACTGCGCGATGGGACCCATTTTTTTCTCATCGCAAGATCATGAGCTCTTTCTCTTTATTCCTACTTCATGTGCGTGTAGGCGACAGCATCCGTTCTCCCTTCGGTCGCGCACTCGCGAGCCACTTTCTTTTTATCCTTAGGCTCGGTGACTGCGCGATGACCATTCATCCTTGCTTGTCGCGTACCCATGAGCTGCTTTCTATTTACCTTGATGCATTGGCGAGTGCACGATGACTTCCATTTTTCCTCGGCACATAGTCGCGAGATGAAAACCCTTTACCTTTATAGAACGGCGATCGAGCAATGAGAAACTATTTTACTTTATCACACACTCACGGGCTGCTATTCTCTCATCCCTTTTGATCGGCGAGTGCGCGATAACCTCCTCTTTCAGCTCGTCGCAGACCTGCAGACTATTTTCCTTTTACCCAATTTGGTCAGCGACTGCGCGATTAGATCATATGTTCCTTTGGTCACTCACCCGCGAGCAGTTTCTTCTTTGTCCTGATGGCTCAGCGACTGCGCGATGAGATCATCTATTCTGCTTGTCACGCACTCGCGCACTGGGGAAGTGTTTGTCATGGCTGGATCAAGCAATCATGCGACATGAATTAAATCACAAAGTCAGAAGACTTTTCTTTGACTGTTGAATTCTTCTCGCGATCACCCGACTGAAGTGGGTCCCGTTCATTTCTGTGACTTGTAACATGGATCTGGCGACCTCGCAACCAAAGGAAAATGCTAAGTCGGGAGACATTTAGGGAATATTCAAACATGTTAAGAGACTACGCGACAAGGCAAAAGGAAAAGTCAGGAGAATAAAAGGGAATATTCGCTGAGGGTCACGCGATCACCCGACTGACTGAGAGGGTCCCACTTGTCACAGGGCTTAAGACATGGATCTGGGGATCATGCGACTGAAGAGAGGTAGCCAAGTCAGAAGACGTAAAGGGAATATTCCAATGGGTCATCAGACTATGCGACAAATCTTAGGCGCAGAGTCAGGGAAAGAACAGGAATATTCTCTGAGGCTTAAGCGATCAAGCGACTTGGAAAATAAGCACATGCTCTTAGTGATTTAAAAAAGGTAATCACGAAACATAATGAGCCAAGGGTCTAGGGTTTACTACATCGTTCTAGACATGAAAGAATCAGGGTTTAAGGGCCAAGAGAAGACATGAAGCCTGGAAAATAAGACAGAGGAAGCAAAACAGGGAAAACTAGGTCAATTGCACAGAATCGGAAAATTCGGGCAACAATAACAATGTTAGATTTGTTAGAGGGAAAAAGGAAAAAGCAGAAACAGTGAGTTGTACCAACCCTTATCCATACCCAAAAGGCCTTGGGAGTGTCTTACTATGGACTTTGTTTTAGGGTTACCAAAGACACCCAGGGGTCATGACAGTGTGTTTGTGGTGGTAGACCATTTTAGAAAAATGGCACATTTCATTCCATGCAATAAAATAAATGATGATTCTTAAATTTCAAGTTTATTCTTTAGGGAGATTGTAAGGATCCATGGATTCCCACTAAATATTGTAAGTGACAAAGATAGTAAGTTTGTGGGTCAATTTTGGAGGACCCTATGGAAGATACTTGGCACAAACTTGTCTTTCTCTTCTTCCTACCATCCACAATCAGATGGAAAAATGGAGGTAGTCAATAGGTCACTTGGGAACTTGCTATGGTGTTTGACTAAACAACATGGACAATCATGGGATCACATCATAGGGAAAGAAGAATTTTCCTATAATGACTCCATAAATAGGAGTACAGGTAAATTCTCATTTGAGATAGTATATGGGGTCAATCCTAGAGGGATCTTGGAATTGAGGGATCTCAGTTTGAAGGACAAGAGGAGTGCACAAGGAGAGTCATTTTCAAAATAGATGAAGGAGCTTCATGATCATGTCAATAAGACTTTACAAAAGCAAGTGGAGAAGTACAAATCCAAAGTTGATCAGACAAGAAGAGACTTGTAGTTCAAGGTAGGGGATCTAGTACTTTCCTATCTTAGGAATGAGAGGCTACCCAAAGGCTAGCAAACTAAGTATTCATGAAGAAGATAGGGCCATTGAAGATTTTGCATAAGTATGGAAAGAATTCCTATGAAGTGGAGTTGCCCCCTGATTTGGGGATTTCACCCATTTTCAATGTTTGTGACTTGTACCTCTACAAGGGATCATCTCTAGACATAGTTCAGTCTACTCTTGCAGACTTGGCGGATGATGATTGGGTGAAATACTTACCTACCCCAATGCCACTAAAATTGGGAAGTGTACTAGATTCTAAAGTGATAAAGAAGATAAGGAAGGGTAACTACAAGGAATACCTCATCAAGTGGCAGGGACTACCTAAAGCTAAGGCCACTTGGATGATAGAGCTGGACATTCTAAAACATGGGGTCACCATTAAAGACCTCCTAACTCAAGGGACTTGAGTTATTTGTCCCAGGAGAGTATGGTGCAGGACACCTCCCTATTTGATGTTTTCATGTGTTTTAGGGTTGTGTTAGATGTTTGTATGTGGTTTGGAATAAGGTCTAATGGGTTGGATGAAATGATAAGTTAACTTCATCTTTGTAAGATCTATAGTGCTCATTAAGAGTTTTAGGGTCATTATGGCTTTAATAGTGAAAAGTTGATATTTTAGGGTAATGTGGGTTTGAGGTGTGTTTTAGGACCATACATTTCCTATCTAGGGTCATCAAATTCAAACACACCCATCAAGTTGACATAAGGAGTCAAAATGCTCAAAGTGCAAAAATTTGCTTGAGAAACTTTTGCAAGAAATTGCAAAATGTAGTTAGATCAGTTGTAACTACCCCATGCTCGGTATATGAGAATGGATTTAATGTTTTGAAGAGTTTAATGAAATTTTTGAATTGCAAAAAATATTGTGGCACTTGTGTATGGATGTCTCTCATTGTTTTATTTTAATCTACATTCTGTCTTTGCTATTGTATGACTATGTATGGATTGACATAGGTGATCAGACCCCATGGGGGTGTAGTGGTTTCAATCAGATTCCATTTGCAGTAAATAGTTTTCTTCCAAGTGTTTGTAGTGTAAATTTATTGAATTTTGAAGGTCACTTGTCTACAAGTGACTTCACCATGTTGTTTAGTTACAAATGGCTCTAACGTAAGAACCCACTGGTGGATTTGACTGAAATCATGGGGGAAGTAGGGTTAGAGTAGGGTTAGTGTCTTAGTATGGACTTTTTTTTGGGGTTACCAAAGACACCTAGGGGTCATGACAGTGGGTTTATGGTGGTAGACTATTTTAGAAAAATGGCACACTTCATTCCATGCAAGAAAATAAATGATGCTTCTTAAATTGCAAGTATATTCTTTAGGGAGATTGTAAGGATCCATGGATTCCCACTGAATATTATAAGTTACAAAGATAGTAAGTTTGTGGGTCACTTTTGGAGGACCCTATGGAAGATTCTTGGCACAAACTTGTCTTTCTCTTCTTCCTACCATCCACAATCAGATGGACAAATGGAGGTAGTCAATAGGTAACTTGGGAACTTGCTATGGTGTTTGACTAAACAACATGGATAGTCATGGGATCACATCATAGGGCAAGTAGAGTTTTCCTATAATGAATCCATAAATAGGAGTACAGGTAAAAGCCCCTTTGAGATAGTATATGAAATCAATCCTAGAGGGATCTTGGAATTGAGGCATCTCAGTTTGAAGGACAAGAGGAGTGCACAAGGAGAGTCATTTGCAAATTAGATGAAGGAGCTTCATGATCATGTCAATAAGACTTTACAAAAGAAAGTGGAGAAGTACAAATCCAAAGTTGATCAGACAAGAAGAGACTTGCAGTTCAAGGTAGGGGATCTAGTACTTGCCTATCTTAGGAAGGAGAGGCTACCCAAAGGCCAGCCAACTAAGATATTCATGAAGAATATATGGCCACTGAAGACTTTGCATAAGTATGGCAAGAATTCCTGTGAAGTGGAGTTGCCCCCTGATTTGGGGATTTCACCCATTTTGAATGTTTGTGACTTGTACCTCTACAAGGGATCATATTTAGACACAAGTCAGTCTACTCTTGCAGACTTAGTGGATGATGATTGGGTGAAAGACTTACCTACCCCAATGCCACTAAAATTGGAAAGTGTACTAGATTCTAAAGTGATAAAGAAGATAAGGAAGGGTAACTACAAGGAGTACCTCATCAAGTGGCAGGGACTACCTGAAGCTGAGGCCACTTGGATGAAAGAGCTGGACATTCTAAAACATGGGGTCACCATTGAAGACCTCCTAACTCAAGGGACTTGAGTTATTTGTCCCAGGGGAGTATGGTGTAGGGCACCTCCCTATTTGATGTTTTGGTATTTTTTAGGGTTGTCATAGATGTTTGTGTGTGGTTTGGAATAAGGTCCAATGGGTTGGATGTAATGATAAGTTAACTTCATGTTTGTAATATCTATAGTTCTCATTAAGAGTTTTAGGGTCATTTTGGATTTAATAGTGAAAAGTTGATATTTTAGGGTAATGTGGGTTTGAGGTGTGTTTTAGGACCATACATTTCCTATCTAGGGTCATCAAATTCAAACTCACCCATCAAGTTGACATAAGGAGTCAAAATTCTCAAAGTGCAAAAATTTGCTTGAGCAACTTTTGCAAGAAATTGCAAAATGCAGTTAGATCAGTTGTAACTACCCCATGCTCGGTACATGAGAATGGATTTAATGTTTTGAAGAGTTTAATGAAATTTTTGGATTGCAAAAAATGTTGTGGCACTTGTGTATGGATGTCTCTCATTGTTTTATTTTAATCTACATTCTCTCTTTGCTACTGTACGACTGTGTATGGATTGACATAGGTGATCAGACCCCATGGGGGTGTAGTGGTTTCAATCAGATTCCATTTGCAGTAAATAGTTTTCTTCCAAGTGTTTGTAGTGTAAATTTATTGAATTTTGAAGGTCACTTGTCTACAAGTGACTTCACCATGTTGTTTAGTTACAAATGGCTCTAACGTAAGAACCCAGTGGTCAATTTGACTGAAACCATGGGGGAAGTAGGGTTAGAGTAGGGTTAGTGTCTTAGTATGGACTTTGTTTTGGGGTTACCAAACACACCTAGGGGTCATGACAGTGTGTTTGTGGTGGTAGACTGTTTTAGAAAAATGGCACACTTCATTCCATGCAAGAAAATAAATGATGCTTCTTAAATTGCAAGTCTATTCTTTAGGGGGATTGTAAGGATCCATGGATTCCCACTGAATATTATAAGTTACAAAGATAGTAAGTTTGTGGGTCACTTTTGGAGGACCCTATGGAAGATTCTTGGCACAAACTTGTCTTTCTCTTCTTCCTACCTTCCACAATCAGATGGACAAATGGAGGTAGTCAATAGGTAACTTGGGAAATTGCTATGGTGTTTGAATAAACAACATGGATAGTCATGGGATCACATCATAGGGCAAGCAGAGTTTTCCTATAATGAATCCATAAATAGGAGTACAGGTAAAAGCCCCTTTGAGATTGTATATGACATCAATCCTAGAGGGATCTTGGAATTGAGGCATCTCAGTTTGAAGGACAAGAGGAGTGCACAAGGAGATTCATTTGCAAATTAGATGAAGGAGCTTCACGATCATGTCAATAAGACTTTACAAAAGCAAGTGGAGAAGTACAAATCCAAAGTTGATCAGACAAGAAGAGACTTGCAGTTCAAGGTAGGGGATCTAGTACTTTCCTATCTTAGGAAGGAGAGGCTACCCAAAGGCCAGCCAACTAAGATATTCATGAAGAATATATGGCCACTGAAGATTTTGCATAAGTATGGCAAGAATTCTTGTGAAGTGGAGTTGCCCCCTGATTTGGGGATTTCACCTGTTTTGAATGTTTGTAACTTGTACCTCTACAAGGGATCATATTTAGACACAAGTCAGTTTGTTCTTGCAGACTTAGTGAATGATGATTGGGTGCAAGACTTACCTACCCCAATGCCACTAAAATTGGAAAGTGTACTAGATTCTAAAGTGATAAAGAAGATAAGGAAGGGTAACTACAAGGAGTACCTCATCAAGTGGCAGGGACTACCTGAAGTTGAGGCCACTTGGATGAAAGAGTTGGACATTCTAAAACATGGGGTAACCATTGAAGACCTCCTAACTCAAGGGACTTGATTTATTTATCCCAGGGGAGTATGGTGTAGGGAACTTCCCTATTTGATGTTTTGGTATTTTTAGGGTTGTCGTAGATGTTTGTGTGTGGTTTGGAATAAGGTCCAATGGGTTGGATGTAATGATAAGTTAACTTCATGTTTGTAATATCTATAGTTCTCATTAAGAGTTTTAGGGTCATTTTGGCTTTAATAGTGAAAATTTAATATTTTAGGGTAATGTGGGTTTGAGGTGTGTTTTAGGACCATACATTTCTTATCTAGGGTCATCAAATTCAAACTCACCCATCAAGTTGACAAAAGGAGTCAAAATGCTCAAAGTGCAAAAATTTGCTAGCAACTTTGAAATTTGCTCAAGCAACTTTTGCAAGAAATTGAAAAATGTAGTTAGATCAGTTGTAACTACCCCATGCTTGGTATATGAGAATGGATTCAATGTTTTGAAGAGGTTAATGAAATTTTTGTATTGCAACAATTATTGTGGCACTTGTCTATGGATGTCTATCATTGTTTTCTTGTAATATGCATTCTCTCTTTGCTATTGTACGACTGTGTGCGGATTGACATAGGTGATCAGACCCCATGGGGGTGTAGTGGTTTCAATCATATTCCATTTGTAGTAGACAATTTTGTTCCAAGTGTTTGTAGTGTAAATTTATTGAATTTTGAAGGTCACTGGTCGGTAAGTGACTTCACCATGTTGTTTAGTTACAAATGGCTCTAACCTAAGAACCCACTGGTGGATTTGACTGAAACCATGGGGGAAGTAGGGTTAGAGTCTGTAGACCAAATAGGAATCCCTATGGCTTACTGGTGAATCTAGGTGAGCCCATACATGGAGAAGAAAGAATTGGTTTGAGCACTCATGACCTTTTTGAAAAAGATAGTGGAATTTTTAGATGACCTAGATAGTCTCCTAAAAGTATTCAAAAGTGGAAGGAGGTGAATTGAATGTTGGATACCATTTTGACAATTGTTTATGCTGACTAGTCCAGAGGCCTAGTTAATAGGCTAAAAACCAGGGCCTGCAAGAAACTAGGGTTGTGGGTGCATCCACAGGTCAAGACTTTGGATTCTGATAGTTTTTGTTGATGAGTTGAATATTTTAAATTTCACTTGTGTAGTCATTTGGAGGATTCAGGAGCAATAAGCCAAAAATTGTGAATTTAAACCTACTAGGGAATTGGCAATTAGGCCTCCTAGTGAAATTGAGACTAAATGGATTGGTAAGGTGTCTAGAAGTATGGGAAAGAGTTTAGAATGATCTTGGATGGGTCAGGAAGATAGATAAGAGTCTTGAAGAATGTATGGGAAGATTGTAAGCAAGGGTTTGGAATTCTAGGAGAGGATCTAGTGAAGAAGACTAGGCACTTGGGGAGCTAGTTGGACTAGTTAAGCCTAGGACCTTTGGAATCTTCCAAAGATCAACTATACCTTGGAGGAGAAGTTGATAGTGAGGGTCTTGGAGATCCCAATTGGGAAAGAATCCAAAAAGAAGTAAACAATTGATTTTTAGGAGAGAGAAAGAAGCCAATTAAGTGGAGGAAACACTAGAGTTCCATACCCTCTATATCATATATAGTTTTAACCTCGTGGTATTGGAGAAGAAGTGATTGCCAATAAGTTACCTTGATAATTTCTTATACAAGCCCCTACACCCAATTTCCCTATATTTTGTCTAGATGCTCCATCTAAGTTTATTATCACTAATTCTCTTGCTGGTGGGATCCACCTAACTGTTGCTTGGTCTACTTGGACTGAATCCTTCTTAGGGAATCTCATCCCAATTGGAATGCTAAGAATTTACCAGTCCCTCAGAGCTACACCATCCCATTGTTACACCACCAGATTGCAATGACATCAGTGTATGCTAGCAATTACTACCTCTAAAATAGTCCTCTGAATACCTTCTAGCATGGTCTCAATTTTGAAGATTTCCTTTCTAAATATACATTTGTTTCTTTCCCACCAGATGGCCAAAAATACCAAGGCTACGATACATTTCCAAATTTTTGCAAATAAAGAATTTGTGTAAAGTATTGGCCAAGATTGAAAAACATTCTAGATCTTATTTGGCAGAGGAGTAGAGTAGCAGAGTTTATTAATGACAAAAATCCAACACTTCTGTGCAAAAGTGCACTGTAGAAGTAGATGATTAATAGTATCTAATTTTTCATCACACATTAAGCATTTAAATGATTTTTTAATGCTAGATTTTTAGAACCTATCACTAGTTAAAATCCTATTCTTTAATGCAAACCATGAAAAATAGCCTACTTTAGGAAGAACAACATGATTCCAATAGAATGAGTATGCGGGAGAAGGAACGTTGTTTGAGTTAATTTGTTGAATAATTTTGTAACTCTATTTAATAGAATATTTTTCATCCTTGGAAGGGACCCAAAATAAAATATCTTTATCTTATAGGTATGCATCTCTGGATGAAAGTATTCTACATAGTGAATCCTTTTGTTGAGGTGTAAGAATCAGTTCATTTGGGTCTTTCCATGAATTTTCCTAAAAAGATGTGAATAGATGCAACAAAATTGATGAGTTGAGTGCACCATGTATTCTCTAAGGCTATGAT
The DNA here is from genome assembly GCA_018584345.1 of Thuja plicata. Classification (NCBI taxonomy): domain Eukaryota; kingdom Viridiplantae; phylum Streptophyta; class Pinopsida; order Cupressales; family Cupressaceae; genus Thuja; species Thuja plicata. The sequence continues at coordinate 913,340 of MU228485.1, forward strand.
TATATCTTTCTAGATCAATGTAGATATCATGTAAGGGCGCCGATTCCATGAATCTCTCCAAAATTTGATATTTATCCCATTGTTAACTTCCCATGACACGTACTTATATACAACCTCTCTTGAATTCATCATGAAGTTCAAAATTTCCGATCCATTGGGGGGATCAGTAGAAGATATAATGCGCATGGGATTATCATTATCAAGATACTTTTGTTGCATAATTTGACACTACTTGTTTTGGGGTTTGGTGTACATTTTCCATACTAACCTTCCCCCAAATTCTTTATTCCTTTTACCCAAATCATGAATGTGTGCCCTAAAGACCTAGTACATGAGCCATATCTTCCAGAGATATAATAGGGATCTTCTTCTCATTGTTCATGTTACCTCACCATAAAAAATCCCTAACTAGCTTCTAAATTTTCTGAATAACCATGGAAGGAGCCTTTAGGACTACTAGATAGTAATTAGGAATTTCCAAGAGTACTAATTTAATGAGAAAAATTCTGCCTAATAATGAAAACCACCTAGATTTCCATGTGACCACTCTATTCTTAGTTTTCTCAATAACCAAAGTCCAATAACTTGATTTGTTTCCTCCCACAAAAGGGAAATCAAAGGTATGTTGATGGTAGAAGGTCAACTAAAAATTCTAAAAGTTGAGCAATTTTCTTTGAAATGATATGATTCATGTTGAAAAAATAAATTTTTGATTTATGCACATTTATTTTCTATCCTGAGGTGGGTGAGTATAATTCCAAAATTCATTTAATCTATCTAGCTTCTTTAGCATGAGATGTGCCAAATAGTAAAGTGTCATCACCAAAGAGGGAGTGTGTCACTAAAATATTTGTGCCTCCAATGTGAGCCCCTATCTAATGTCCTAGAGCCTAATGTCTCTGAATAGACCTACTAAATGTGTTAGCCATTATTATGAATAGTATTGGCGATAATGGATCACCCTGCCTAACCCCCTACTTGAAAGGGAAGAAGCCTGCTAGAACTCCATTGATAATGACAAAATACCATGAACTTGAAATACAAGCTTTAATCCATTTACACCAATGTTTCGAGAAACCAAATTTGTCAAGGACTTGAAAGAGAAAATACCAACACACTATTGTATTCCTTCATCATATCGTGTTTAATGACAAAATTAGATTTCTGATCAGTGTTGATGGAATAGAGAACTTCATGGGAAAATGCACCTTCCATGGTATCATGCCCTGGAACAAATTATTCTTTATCTTGAGATATGATGGATTGGATAAGATGTTTTAATATCAAGTACATTTCTCTGGTTATACTCTTGTAAGTCGTGTTGCAAAGAGAGGTAGGTTGAAAATATGCAATTTTTTTTGGCTCTTTCACATTAGGGATGATAGAAATATTTGTGGTATTGAAATATTTGAGCATATATTTACTCTTTCTGCATTCCTCAATGACTCCAAGAAATTTCCAAGCAATAACATCCCAACATGACTAAAAAAAGACTGTCGTATACTCATCCAGACCCATCACTTTGTCTAGAGGAAATTAAAAGACCACGGGAAAAAGTTATTGAATAGTAAAAGGAGTCCTAAGGATATCATTATCATGCTGAGATATCGAAGAAGGAATAGCTTCAAGGATTTCATCAATCTGATCTTGAGTTGGTGAAGGGCCAGAATTGGGTGCAAGGAGGTTCTTGAAAAATTTAACCCCTTCCTCTTGAATTTCTTGTTCATTTTTTAGCACATTTCTGTTAGTTGAATTTGAGATGGAGAAGATTGAGAAAGATGCTCACTTCTTCTTGTCTGAAGGATGAAATTATTTTTTATTCTTGTCCCCTTCATGCAACCACAACTCTCATGATTTATTCCTCCAGTATTATTCCTTCCTAGCACAAATCTCTTCTGATTCTTGCTAAAGTTCTTTTTTCTTATGGTATGTATCATTATCCATACCATGCTGAATAATATATTTGTGGATATTTTGTTAGCTATTGTTGGAATGTGTCTTTTTGCTTAAAAATAATTTTGAACACTTTCTCATTCCAATTCTTAATAAGGCCTTTGGTGTGTTTCATCTTCATAGCAAATTGGTGCATTTTGGATCCAACCACATGTGGAGAACTAACCCACCATTTTTTAAGCAAATGGATGAATTGCAGGTGACGCATCCACATCCGCTCAAGCTTGGAGGATGGTTGGTGGAAAAAATGTACTTTTACAGTATTAATATGAAGAATTATCATAAAATAATCTTATCTAGGTAGAGGTGTAATTTTTGATTGAAAACTAATATTCTTAAGTTTCCATTCTTGTGAGACTAGAAATCTATCCAACTAGACTACAATTTCTAAAAAATTAGCTCTCTTATTTGTCCAAGTAAATGCTCCATTTAAAGGGACTATGTCTATTAAATTCTTAATTGTGATGAGGGCAAAGAAATCTTGAATAGTTCAGATAGTTGGGCAGATTCTGCCAACTTTATCTAGCTTCTTAAGTTTAGCATTGAAATCTCCACCCAGAATTACATTATGCTCAATATGAAGTTATATCAGATGATTCAATGAATTCCACACTCTTTGTTTATCTTGTGTAGTAGTGGGTCCATACACATGGATAAAAATTATGGATAAATCAAATTTAGCCATCTTCAAGAGCTTCCAGTTATTATCTTGAATGACCATATGACCTTGGACTATTTTCAGGTTCAAGAGAACCACCAGGCCACCCGAAGCCCCAATGCCTTGTCTATGAATGGAAGACCAAGATGACAATTTATGAATTGTTTTGTCATAGGTTTCTTTTGAAATTTTGGTTTCTTGTAGCAACACAATGTCTAGATGAATATAATTGATCATCTATTTGACCCTACCTCTCTTGTCAGAGTCATTAATGCCTGTAATATTCCATGAGGCAATTTTCATTGTTGAAAAGAAGAACCTTTTGTTCTCCTTGTCAATCTTTTGGTGGGTACATATTTGTCATCCAGGGTGGATTGGAGTCCTACTCCAATTTATTCCTTTTTTTTTAGCCCAATGCAAGTATTAAGAGATGTGTTTTACAATTATCATTTATGTTTCATTTTATATATATCAATGGTTTCTTTCATGAGCTACTGATATTTTGATTAAGTGTACAAGAAAATTGACCATAAAATTTAAATGCGGAGAATTGAGGATGGATTAATATCAAAACCATGTTAAGCCAAGGTTAACTCCAAAAGGAGATATAACCTCATTGTTATGTGTTTATTTAGTAAAAGAAATTTTGGAATGTTGTATTAATTTGTAAATGTTGTAAATGTGATTTATCCACTTGGTATGCCATGTGTGTAGTAATGTGATGTGTTTTCTTTGTGGTGCCAATTGACACATGTGCATGTGCATTCACTTGACCAAGTGAGTTTGAGTTGGTTAGATGCTTTCCTTACAGTCATATTATAGAATCCCTAGGTAGGGTATCTTGGTTGTTGAGCCTATGGAGGGAATCCCATTTTACATTTTCACAAGTCAACTCATAGTGGACTTTTCAGGGTTTAAATGGAGCCCTAGGGATTAGTTAGGGTTGGATTTAGATATATTAATTTGTGTATTATCGGTTGAGGGTTAAATTTTAACAAATAGGATAACCAAACCTCAATTTTGAACTTTCAAAAAGTTCCTTCATTGAGAGTGATGAGTTTCAGAAGTGTGCCCAATCATCTTGAAGGTTAGGTAGGAAGTTAGGTTGGGTTTCTCCTTTTAGTATAATTTTTTCAAAGTTTGGAGGTTGATTTCCCACTCTCCAAACTTGGACACTTCTAGGTCAAGTTGGTGATTTTGGTGAAGGAAGGAAAAATCTCAACTCAACTATCATTTTACCATTTTCTTGGAGTAAGGTTGGTGTTTCTTCCATGGAAAACTCTTGTTCTTTTTTTTGTGTATTGTGTGTATGAAAACATAGCAATATTTTTTTTGTGAAGCTCTAAATTTTTTTACAGATTTCTATGTATTTTCCTCTTTTTCATTTTTTCTTTTTTTTGTTATGGGTGTGCAAGGCAATACTCGCCCTTGGGAGGGAAGAGAACCTTAAGGTTGAATGCTTTTTGTAATGACCAAATAGTGTAGAATCTCTCCTCATGGAGGAGAGGGATATTGTAGGGAGTGTTAACTATTTTTCCCTACCCTTGTGAAAGAAAAGGATAATTAACGAGGATCAAACAAATCCTCCTACACTTTGAGCTCAAAGCCTCAGGTGGGTGTAACTGTTGGATTCACTTCTTTCAGTGAATTAGGGGATGGATTCCTGCCCATCACACTTGATATAATACTCATTCACAACTCTTTAAACAGAAAGGGAAAATGATTTGAATAATTGATTGATGAAGAAAATAAAAGACAAACCAGAGACCAGTGCCTTGTCTATTGGGCAATAGAGTCAAACAGATATGCAATCCCAGAAAACTTCTAACTCCAAACTCAAAAATCCGAATGAAATGCCTTGCAAGCCATTCTTCTCATTTCAATTCCTGGACATCATATTCATATGCYGACTTAAAATTCTCAGAATTCAAAAACAAGACTTACTCTCCTTGAGAGGAACTCAGATTCAAACTCACAGATACCTTGTAACTGGTATATCAACATGCCTTACAAGTTAATATACTAGAATCAAAACAGACATATAAAGACATCAGACAATTTTTTGAACAGGGATTTCCTTTGTTTCTCATTAAAAATCATCTGAAAACTGTACATTGCAAGACCATGAACACAAAAATTAAGACTCAAAAGCCTGGAAGCTGCCCAGCAGCATAAATTTCAACATCCTTTTA
>MU228485.1:964885-975777 GCA_018584345.1 Thuja plicata
TTCTCTCTTTGAGAGAATCAGAAACCCAAAGACTTGTGGATTTGGTGGAGTGAAACTATCTTGGTGATGAACATGCTTGATGTGTTTGGGTGAGGTGCAAAGGTAGAGAAGTATGCTCTTCTCTCATCGAGAGAATCAAAAAATCAAACCCTTGAATCCGAACAAAGTTGAGTCACCTTTAGAGGGCCTGCCGAAAGTTGAACCTCTGAGAACGACCCAAGTGAGTACACACCTTTCACCGGTGATTCCACCTCACTCTAATAAAGTCTTCTTTGTTGTAGTCTAAAGACTCCAAATCCATAGTAACTTCTTTCTCATTGATTTTGACTATCATCATGAGAAAGCCTTGTTTGTCATACTGAGCGGCGCCGCTCCCAGCCTTGCTTGCAAGGGTGTGTGACTTACAAGTGTTGGTGTGCTTGTGAGGCCCCAGCTCTCTATCAGAGGCATCAGAGGTTATTGTGAATAGAATCCTATTAAACACTCTCTTAGTTAGATGCCTACCCGGTTCACCTCTGAAAGGAGGCATAATCTGTGCGTAGGGAGAGGGAAGAATCTCTCCCCTAGATTCTTGACATAGGTATTCACGTCGATGTTTGAAGTGGTATATGACGATGGACCCTATTTAAGGGTTACCTTCAAACATATATACTTAGTCCTTGGAAACACCAAAAACATAGGTGCTCTTTTGAGGGTGACACTACTGTGTGAGGTGAATGCATACGCATAAGATAGCGGTGCACAGATTTTGTCTTCTCAACCAATTTTCTTTGTAGGGATAATTGAGTGTTTGTTCTTGAGTCTTAAACTATCTGTTCTATCATTCAAACAAATACTCCCATGTTTCTACCAAGTTTCTTTGTCCTTGGTTGAATTGTTTTTTACTACTATTTGTGTCACTACCTGATTAAAACTTTGTGTCTTTAAACAAATGCTTGTCACCTTGAAATAGAGATTGTTGAATTACATCATCCTAAAATTGTCCTAACCCTAGATATCTTGTTAGAGAATAGTTCTCACTGTGTCTTGAAACCTGGTCTTTACCTTGAAACTGAGTTGTATATCTACTTCATCTACCTCTTGTCTGGATTTGAATGCTTGTTCCTTCGTTGTCTATAGACTGAAACTAGTTGTTCCGAGTTGTAAATTGACTGATTCATACTCAAACTTGTCTTGTCTCTTTGTCTCTATTTTGTTTCTTATGTTTTGTACCTTGCGACACGATAGTCATTACTTGGTTGTTCTAGCCATACTTTCAATGACTCGTGCTAGGTGCATCTCATACCTCAGCTATTCTAGCCTATTACCTTGTTTTTTTGATACCTTTAGAGATAGAGTTATAAGTCAAATCTTAAGTTTCCTCTTGTACCAGCTTCATCTATGCCTGTTATGACTAGGAGAGGTATTATCTTTCCTACACGTGGTACTGAAATAGTTAAAAGTAAACCTAGCAATCAAGGAAAAGCTCATTCTGAACCTGTTATTCAAGTGGATAATCAAGAGGGATCATCATGTTCCTCTTCCCCGTTCAGTGTGGACCTAATTCCGAATCCAAAACCAGTGTTCCAGTTTTGTTCTAATCTATTGTTTCAAGATCAACATCATCCATTTATCTCAAAGAAACCACCTGTTTGGGTTGATCCTATTAACAACTCTCACCGCCTTAGTGATCCTTTTTCACAGTTCAATCCTTTTGATTCACCAAAGAGCACATGGACTATGAGTTCTCACTCCCATACTAAAGGAGTACATACGGACCAATCTCACATTGACAATATGACGTCTCCTTTCGATTACACACAAGGCCAAGACCAATCTCAACATGAACAAGGTCAAGAGAAACACTAGGGTCAAGACCAAACTCAGAGTATTTATGAAATTCTTGGCAATGACGATGACCCTATCACTCAGAATGATATAGACACAGCAAAGTATAATAAATCTCTTATCAAAATGATGGAGATACTCCTTGCGGAAGACAAAGAAAAATATTTCCTAGACTTAGCAAATCAAGGAGTTAAATTACCCACAAACTTCCAAGTAGATACACTTGTCACTAAAGAAGAGGAAAATAAATCTTCTAAGATGCATAACATGATTCAAGACATACAAGGACAACTTAGTCAACTTATGAAAGAAAAAGACAACCCTACGCAACAGTTCACAATGGAAAGTATATGTCCTTTTCCATTTGATAAGAGTATTGTTATGCAACCTTTTCCCAAAGGTGTAGAACTTCAAAAATACGAAAAGTATCTAGCTACCTTTGATCCTCAGGATCATTTGAGAGAATTCGGTGCCTTGTCAATGGATTTTATGCATGATCAAACATATTTGATGCGCCTTTTTCCATGAAGTTTAGGTGGGCCCGCTATGGAATGGTTCTCACGATTGGCCACTGGCATCAAAACTTTTGACGAAATTGCTAATCTTTTTATGCAACACTATTCTCACAATATTCAACATCCTGTTAACATAAGCGATCTCTGCAACCTTAAATAGAAGCAAGGGGAACCATTCTTGATGTTTCTATAAAGATGGAGACAACTTTGCACAAAGTACCCTCGCAAAATACCCGAGTCTGAGAAACTTGACATATTCTTGGATAATCTCACCCCTGACTTTGGGTATCAAGTCCAACTTAAAGCTCCCCTTAACTTTGATAGTATGATAAAATAGGCTATGAGAATAGAAGCCTTCATGGTTAAAAAGGGTGAACTAACTTTATATAAGGATAACAAGAAAAATTTGTCGTCATCCAAAGACAAAGGTAAATTCCCCAACAAAAATAGAGATGTTGTGAACGATGAGGTGGTCGATAATGTAAATTCAACTACTTCAAAACCAATCTTTAATCTCACAGTGGGTATACAAGTGACCAAAGCTATTGCAAAGGATGTGAATAACACTCAACAGCCCTCTAAATTTGCTGGTAACAAACCTTGGATACCATGAACCAAGCGTGAATTTACCCCTCTAGGAGAAACACTTGATGTGGTTTTCAAAACTTTGGTGCAAAGTCACATGCTTAATCTTTTGGAGAAACATTTCTATGATCCACAACCAAGAACTCATTGGTGGAAAGAGAACGAATATTGTGATTATCATAAGAATAAAGGTCATAGGAATGCTATTTGTTACCAACTAAAACATAAAATTCAAGACTTAATTGATGACCAGGTCATTCATGTGGGGGATCCTAATCAGAATTTAGATCATCAAGCATTCAAAGACCCTTTCCCTCATCATGAGAAAGGTGAATCCTCCAATGCTCAAAATAATAATGCTAAAGTTAATTACGCCAATACCACTTACGATAATGTGATCAACATGATTGACGCAATGGGAGTGGAATATTGCAATATGTTTTCAGGAAAGGGAAATGGGAATGTTTTTAAATCCAGAACCATGTTCATCATAAAAGGTCCTAATTCTCAATCTAAAACATCTCAGGATTGTGCGAACGTTGTTACTCGATCTAATGCTAAAATCACTATAAAGGGTCCTGACCCTCCTGTTGCTACATTTGCGCTAAAACAAACTACGAATAAGACTGTTGTTGGTTCCACCAACAAGACTACGAAGGTGGTCCCAATGCCTCCTGCTACTGGTTATAGCATCCTTGACCAGCTTCAAAGGACCAATGCTCAGATAACTATTTTTGAGCTATTAAAAATCTCGCCTGCTCATAGGTAGATTATGGACAAAGCTCTCAACAAAGCTAATGTCCCCAAAGATATCAACTTGGATCAGTTTCAATCCATGGTGGGTCATTTGACCTCACTGCATTACTTATCCTTCTCTGAAGAAGATGATCACTCAGTTAGTCACCCGCACAATGCTCCTCTGTATATAGAACTCATGACAGTTAAGCAGTTAGTCCACCGCGTGCTCATTGATAATGGTGTTGGTCTTAATATTTTCTCTGCTCATTTTCTTACTCAACTAGGTTATGGTGAGGATTGCATAGATTCCCACAAGAAGATTACCATAAAATCCTATGATGAGGAAGAGAGAACACCTAAAGGTTTCATTGTGCTACCCATTCAGGTTGGTCCAGTTGAAAGAAATGTCATATGTCAGGTACTAGACCTTCCTCTTGCATATAATATTTTGCTAGGAAAACCATGGATTCATGAGATGCAAGTGGTTCCTTCCACATACCATCAGTGTATAAATTTTTCTTTTCAAGGTGCAGAGGTAACTGTTCCCGCTAGCCTGGGATATTCTTGCAATGCTCTCACTCAATCAGCTGACAGTCTTGTTCTGACTAATAGAGAATACACCAAACTCTTTGATGCCAAGGTCAAAGATATGGAATAGACACTGAAAATCATAGATATGGGCATGGGGGGATATCAAATGGAGCCTATACTATTGTTAGCTACTCTTCCCCTATCTCCTAAGTCTTATGGGAGACCTTCTGAACACAATAAACCTTCCATTACCCCTGAGGTAGTTTTTGAGGGTACATTTGTAAAGGCTAAAATACCATTGGAAGACAAAGATGAGGATAGAGATACCAAAGCCTAGCTTTGTAAAGGAAATAATATAGCTAAACAAACTGCTTTGGCTCATGAATTAAATCCTAACAGTGAGGGTCTTAAGATTATGAAATGTTTTGGGTACAAAGGAAAGGGCCCTCTAGGTGTGAATGGCAATGGGATAATGGAACCTATTCAAGCTATAGGTCAAAAGAAAAGAGATACCATTGGATTAGGTTTCAAAAAGGTTCCATTTCATCTAGGAATCAATAAATTTGTGCCAAAAGTAGAGCCAACACCAGAACCTGAAAGTACAACTGTAGCTGACACTACACAAGATAGCTCGAATGAGGATTATTTCCCTTATCCTATTCCCCCAGACCTGGCAGCATTCTTTGCTGAGCTAGATAAATTTATACCATGTGCCTATATAGCAGAAATAGATAGTTATTCTGATCAAACTACTCAATTTGAGACACTTACTTATGAGCAATGGAAAGTCTTACAAGACCCTAACTTCAAAGGAGAAGAGTACATACCACCAAAATTTCAAGAACGGTGGACACAAGAGCAGACTAGTATTACAAGAACTCAAAAACCTTCACAGTGCAAGCACCCAAGCCAGAGTTTAGAAACAGACTCTCATGAGTATGATTTTGATAGTTTGTCAGCAGGATCTTGCGAAAGACCTCTCAACGTGAGTGAAGAGTCTAGTGAAAAGCCTAATGAGTTTGAGTCTATAGGTGTTGACATGTCTTCTACTTCGGTCGTTAGAAGTCAAAAGGATTCAAACAAACCTTTGGATGAGATTGGTCTAGATCCCCTCTTACTAGTTAACACTTTCAATGATGACTATACTGTGGATGCACTTGAACCTGTCACATCTCTTTCCCTCCAACACCCTGAATTAATAGACTGGAATTCCTCTTCTTCATCTAGTGAAGTCCTAACATTCTAGAATGATTACACCTTAGCTTGTTACCTTCATGCTATTGATCCCATGATGTCCTCCACTAGTGAAGCAAGTGTTAACATGACTGAGGCTGATATCAAGTGCCTTAGTCAGAAAATTAAAAGAAAAAAGAATAAGCGCTCTGATGGTGAAAACCACATTGTGGCAGTATAAGAGCCAAAAAAAGTAAAAAGAAAAGACGTACCTGAAGGTGAAAACCTCTCTAAGGTGCCTGAGGGTGAGGTACTTGATGCACTTCTGAGTCACTTTCAGGAATTCTCATCAGTGTTAATTAAGCCTACTCAGCCAATAAATCTGGGAACCAAGGAACATCCACATATCATTCATGTGGCCAAGTCATTATCTCTAGAGGAACTTAAGGAATTTACAGAGTTTTTCCAAGAGAAAAAGATAAATTTTGCATGGACATATTTAGACATGCCAGGTGTGGATCTTGACCTCATTATGCATCACTTGTCAATATCACTAGGTGTGAAGCCTGTTAAACAAAAACTTAGAAAGATGCATCCACATGTAGCTTTATTGATCAAGGCAGAATTGGAAAAACTTCTAAAAGCTGGCTTCATCTGAGTGGTTGATTATGCAGAGTGGATTTCTAATATAGTCCCAGTAACCAAACATGACAAATCTATTAGGGTCTACATGGACCTTAGAGATTTAAATTTGGCATGCCCAAAAGATGATTTTCCACTCCCTAATATTGACATGATCGTGGATATGACAGTGGGATATGAGATGTATTCCTTGATGGATGGATTTTTTGGCTATAATCAGATCAAAATTGCGCCAGAAGACCAGGAGAAAATATATTTTACTTGTGCATGGGGTATGTTTTGTTGGAATGCTATGCCCTTTGGTTTAAAGAATGCAGGGGCTACTTATCAAAGAGCTGTTACTACAATATTTCATGATATGATGCATAGGACAATGGAGGACTACATGGATGATACGCTTTCCAAGAGTATGGATAGAAAACCACATCTCATTGATCTAGGTCCTATACTGGATCGTATGGATAAATTCTGATTGTGCCTAGATCCTAAGAAATGTGCATTTGGGGTTACTTCAAGAAAATTGCTTGGCTACATTATTTCTGCAAAAGGAATTGAGGTAGATCCAGAAAAGGTACAAGCTATAATGGAGATGCCACCACCCCATAATATCAAAAAAATTAGGGGTCTTCAAGGTTGACTTCAATCTATCAGGTGGTTTATCTCACAGTTACCTGACAAGTCACAACCTTACACCAAAACCCTACATAAAGGTGTGACTTATGACTGGAACAAAGAGTGTGAATAAGGGTTTCAACAAATTAAATTGTATCTAGCTAATCCACCCATATTGATGCCTCCCATTCAGGGGAAGCCTTTGATCCTATATATCTCAGCAATAGAAACATCCTTCGGTGCTCTCTTGGCCCAAGAAGATCCAAACCATAAAGAAAGAGCCATTTACTACATCAGCAGAACATTGGTCTCTTATGAAATGAAGTATTCAGTAATTGAGAAGGCTTGTTTAGCAGTGGTTTTTGCTTCCCAGAATCTACGACACTACATGTTGGCTCACACTACAGAGCTGATTGCAAAGATTTATCCATTGAAATACTTACTCAGTAAAGCTACCCTCACAAGTAGACTGGTTAAATGGGTTATGCTCCTTAGTGAGTTTGATATTGTATATGTTGAGAGAAAATCTATTAAAGGACAGGTGATTATGGATCAATTGGCTGAAGCACCTCTTATAGATCATCAACCATTAAAGATGGAATTCCCAGATGACTCCATTATGCTTCTCATGCATCAAACATGGATAATGTTCTTTGATGGTTCGTTTACTCAACAAGGGTCTGGAGCTGGGATTTTTTTTATCACACCACAACGATATTCCTAACCAAAGGCATATAAATATGAAGCTCTGATTAATGGACTTAAGATTGCTATTGAATGGAAAGTGGATGAACTAAAAGTCTTTGGAGACTCACAATTAGTTATCAATCAGATCAACAATACTTATCAAACTAAAGATGAAAAGTTGGTACCCTATAAAAGGATGGTTGACAGTCTTAAGAACTATTTTGCACATGTCACTTTTTAGAAAATTCCCTGGGCAAATAATAAAGCAGCTGATGCTATGGCTACTTTGGCCTCCATGTTACAAATACCAGAGAATGATTTCAGACACGAGTTCCTAGTGGAGACATTATACTACCCCGCCTATGAATCTCCTGACTCCCAAATGGTTTGTTCAGTAATTGGACATGATTCATCTCATTACCACCACATATACTCCTATCTCCATGACCAAACTATTCCTGACACATATACTAGAAATGAAAAATGCCATCTGATCCACAGTGCTTCACGATATGTCATCGTAGAAAATGACTTGTATAGAAGGGGTCTAGACGGTACCCTCCTTAGGTGTCTAGAACCTGATGAGTCTAAACGCGCGTTAGAAGAGGTATATGAAGGCATTTGTGGTTCTCACTCAAATGGCCTGACACTGGCTCGTAAGCTTATTAGAGCTGGTTATTATTGGCCTAATATAGAGAAGGAAGCTACGCAGTTTGCCAAATCTTGTAAGCAATGTCAACTTCATGGAAACTTGATTCATGCTCCAGCTAAGGAACTCATTCCTTTTATCACCTTTTGGCCATTTCAACAGTGGGCTTTTGACTTAGTAGGTCAGATATATCCATCTTCCTCAAAAGGACACAAGTACATCATCACTTCTATGGATTATTTTACTAAATGGTTTGAGGCAGTGCCTCTCAGTGTAGCTGATGGAAAATATGTAGCTATGTTTATCTTAAACTACATTATTTGTAGGTATTGTGTACCTTCCTCTATTATCACTAATAATGGGTGAAAATTCAAGAATAAAGATCTAACAGATTTATGTGCTAAGTTTAAGATCATCCAACATTGGTCTTCTATTTATTACCCCTAAGGTAATGGGCAAGCTGAAGCTTCTAATAAAACAATTCTCAAGATCCTGCACCGTACGGTACACAAGTCTGGACGGGATTGGCACCTCTAGATAAATCTGGCTTTATATGCCTATCACACCAGTATCAAAACACCAATAGGGGCCATGCCCTTTGCTTTAGTCTATGGTGCAGATGTTGTACTGCCTATTGAGGTTGAGATTCCTACATTGCAAATCTCTCTGAAAGGCCTCATCACAGATGATGACATGAGAATATCTAGGCTTCAAGAGCTTGAGTTACTAGATGAATGTCGGAAGGTGGCATTTGATCATCTCAAAGCATACCAAAAGAGGATATCAAAGAGCTATAATAAGAAGGTTAGACCAAGAGACTTCCAAATAGGTGATCTTGTCCTAGGAGAGAATCCTAAAAATCAACAACAACGGACTCAGAAAGGGAAGTTTGAGCCAAACGGGCTTGGTCCTTATATCATTACTGTAGTATTTGGGTTTGGCACTTATCAACTCTCCACTACAGAAGGTGAACCACTCAAAGATCCTATCAACACTCTTCACCTAAATAAATTCTACAGTTAAGATATCTTTTGCATGCTCATGTACATACTTTATTTCTGAGAAAATCCTAAAAATTGTAAAATGTCCTAAAAAAATGATCATCTTACCGAAAACCTGGAAAACAGGCACTTTGATGTATCTATTATCTTGGTGAAAACCTAGCAAATAGGTGCCTTGATAATATCAAAAAAAATGAAAAATACAAAAAATACAAAAAATGAAAAAAAGAGCAAAAAAATTGAAAAACTAAAAAATCAAAAAAAATTGAAAAAGAGAAAAATGTGCCATTGATGAAAACCTGGTAAATAGGCATCATGGTAGAAAAAATATAATTTATGCCAAGATGGTGAAAACCTGGTAAACAGGTGCCTCTTGTTTCACAATGCTTTATCTATCGCAGTATGTCTTGGCTTTTCTGCTTTAGTTCACTTTCCTGCTTTAGTGTGCGTTTCGCTCTCAGCCATCTTTGAGATTTTTTCTCAATCTCCCATGGATTGAAAATAGTTATACTCAGGGGCATGTCCCTGGTCTAGTGGGCATTGTCTTATCTTTTTGCATTGGTCACCAATGGTTCACACTGCGTTTGCCTGCCGATGCCTTGTAGCGCTTCGTCTCTTCTTGAGACTCTCTTTGCATCAGTCACCAGTGGATCTCACTACATCTTCCTGCAGATGCTTTGATCTTGTTATTTGATCTTTATGCTTGAGAATATCTTGTGACAGTCACCAGTGGTTCTCACTGATTCTACCTACTGCCGCTACATTGCAGAGATTTCTTGCATTGTTTTGCTATCTGTTTTGCTTGGTTTTGATCCATTCATTACTTGGGGGCATGGCTCCCCATTTTTATCGCTCTTTGGTTTACACTTGAGTCATTAATCTTGTCAGTCCTGAAGGACAACACTCTACTAGTACAAACTGGTGTTTCTCAACACCTTAATTAAATAGTGTTTTTCAACACTTTCTTTGGACACAACTATGTTTTTCAACACACTTTGGACTTCTCACAACGTAAACATCTCTTGATATAAATCAAACACATTGCACTCACAAGAACAATGGTGTTTCTCAACACCCTAAACACAGACACATTCATAAACCTAAAAACATGTTGAGATATGATTGACTCTTTCTTGATATGCTATCTATTCTCATGAATTTCATTGATATTTTCTTTGTCTACTGCTTGCTGGTGTGGTTTTGATGATCTGGCAACGTCAAATAAATAGGGTGTATGTGATAAGAGATTATACATTAAGGTGGAAAATCCTCACATCCCTCGATCCTATTTATTTGTATGCCAAGGGGAGGTTGGAACTATCTCCTTGACTGTTATTGTCATGATTGTTTACTTGTGAACTGTTACTATATCAAACTGGAAACAATGTTCAGGTCACCTTAGCTTTTGAGCCTTTGGTGCTTACATTAGTTTCCTATATTTTATCTGATAATAGTCATATTCATATTCTTATGGTCACAGCGGCACTAGTAAGGATTGTATTGACTTCGATGATCCAAAGCACCCGATGATGATAAATATGATGAGTCCAACAACCAAAGTCCTAGGATTGCATTTAGCTTAGGCTTGCATTTGCATTGTAGGCTTGCATCTACATTTTAGGCTTGCATTGTAGAAGTTTTGGTGCTCTCTTCATTTGTCTTCTCATTCTTCAAGGTCCTCATCTTTCATCATGGTTCTTCTCGACTGCATGAGTGTCTGATCCTCATTCTCGATCTTTGTGCGCATTCTTCTTTGGTTAGTATATGTTGTATATTGTGAAGGCCCTACATGAGATGATTAGTACCATTGCATTTCCATAAAATCCATTTGCATACATATATATCCATTTTTCATGTGCATCCATTATAAGCATAACTCAAATCATACATAGCAGTTACCATAGCATTTTCATACATCAATAAAACACATGC
>MU228485.1:1000841-1023020 GCA_018584345.1 Thuja plicata
ACATGATTTCAGATTTATTACAAAAACAAAACTCAAAAAACTGGAAAGAAAAAGAAAAAGCCAATTTTGGAGGTCAAGATGAAATTTTACGCTCCTGAAAAATGGTCAAAATGGCCACCAACATCACCATCACCACTAACTCCATCATCACTAACTCTTTCAACCAAGGGAAGTTGCACCAAATAAAGAATACCCTGAGGATTTTGACCATAAACAACTTGAAATGGTGACATACCAGTTGACCTGTTCACAGAGTTGTTATAGGAAAATTCTGCCTGGGGTAATGGCAAATCCCATTGTTTGGGCTTCCCTCCAAAAATACATCACAACAAATTACCTAGACTTTGATTGACCACTTTTGTTTGGCCATCATTTTATGGATGATAAGAAGTACTAAACTATAACTTTGTCCCCATCTTCTTCCATAAGGTCCTTCAGAAATGATTCAAGAACTTAGTGTCCCGATCAGTGGTAATGGTTTTTAGAACCCCATGCAATCTCACTATTTCAGAAAAGAATAACTCAGCCACCCTAGTGGCATCACTAGTTTTCTTACAAGAAATGAAATGAGCCATTTTTGAGAATCTATCCACAACTACAAAGATAGAGTCATTACCTTGTTGTGTATGTGGCAGTCCCAATACAAAATCCATACTCAAGTTTGTCAATGGTCCTATCGGTACTGGAAATCACATGTACAAACCAATGTTTTGGGAATGCCCTTTGGCAACTTAAAAAACTTGGCACCTTTCTAAAAACCTGGTGATATCTCTCTTCATCTTTTCCTAGTAGTACTTATCTGCTACCAAGGGTATTGTTTTATCCTTCCCAAAATGCCTAGCCATACCACTGCTATGAAATTATCTAATAATATTTTCCCTCATTGAGCCTACATGAACACACAACTGTTTTCCCTTGAATAAATAACCTTCTTGCATAAGATACTCACCTTGAATGGTGTCTGTGTGCCCAGGTACTGGATTCTTCAACTGATCAATAACTTCCCAACAGTCAGTATTAGATTCATACAAGTCCTTGATTGCATCAAATCCAACTACTTATGTTTCCATGATGGTGAGAAGCACAAAACACCTGCTTAAGGCATCTACAACTTGATTTTGTTTCCCTGATTTATGCTTCAGAACAAAAGTAAACCCTTGGAGGAAAGAGACCCATTTTGCGTGTCTAGTGTTCAATTTCTTTTATGTTCAAATATTTTAGAGCAATATGGTCTGTAAACAACACAAATTCTTTGGGTACCAAATAATGCTTCCAATGTCTCAAAGCTTGCACAATTGCATGGAAATCCATGTCATATGTAGAATATTTCATTCTCACATCATTCAATTTTTCACTAAAAAGGGAAATGGGCTTACCTTCTTGGCTGAGTACAACACCAATGCCAACATGTGAAGCATCACAGTCCACTTCAAACACTTTATCAAAATCTCTTAAGGCCAATATAGGAGCTTCAGTGACCCTCTTCTTTAAATACTGGAAACTCTCTTCAGCCTGTTTGGTCCATGAGAACTCTCGACCCTTAGTGTAATTTGTCACAGGTGCTACAATGTTGCTGAAATTACAAATGAACTTTCTATAAAAAGTGGCCAAGCCATGAAAAATTCTCACCTCAGTTATACTACGTGGGCTATGCCATTCAAGAATGGCTCCAAATTTATCAGGATCCATGCAGATACCATCTGCAGAAATGAAAAATCCCCTTAAACAAGGCTTTCTTGCATGAACCTACATTTCTTCAAATTAGCATAGAGTTTCTCTCTTCTTAATACCCTCAATATGATCCTCAAGTGCTGCAGATGTTCTTCCCTTCCCTTACTAAAAATTAATATATCATCAAAATAAATTACTGCAAACATGCCAATGTAGGGATGCAACACAGTATTCATGAGTCTCATAAAAGTGCTAGTTGCATTTGATAAACCAAAAGGCATAACCTTCCATTCATACAAACCATCCCTAGTTTTGAAAGCAGTTTTCCATTCATCCCCTTCTCAGATTATGATTTGGTGGTACCCACTTCAGAGATAAATATTAGTGAAATGTGTTTCTCCTAAAAGAACATCCATCATATCATCTAAAGAAGGGATAGGAAAATGATACCTGATGGTTATCCTATTGATTGCTTGACTATCTATCCACATCCTCCATGTTCCATCCTTCTTTGGGGTTAGTAATGCTGGTACAGCACAGGGGCTCATGTTTTCTTGCAATAACCCTTTATGTATGACCTCACTTACCTATTTGTTCAGTTCTACATGTTGCGTCAGACTCATCGTGTATGTCGCTTGATGGGGAAGATTTTCCCCTAGGATAAGATCAATATGATGTTGGATATCTCATTTTGGGGGTAGCCCATCAGGTAGTTCCTCTCGAATGACATGTGAATAATCTTTCAACATCGTAGCTTCTTCTGGTGGTATAGTCAAGTTTCCTCTTTCCCTCTCTGCACTACCAATGCATAACAACACCCTGTTACTTTAATTTATTTGACAAGTTCCTTTTCAGATAGCATGCTCCCATCTTTTCCTTCATTCCTCAGAGGTAAAAGGATCACCTTAGATCCATCCTTCGAGAAGGTGTAACTATTCTTCTCTCCATTATGAATAACCTTTCTGTCATACTACCAGGGGTGACCTAATAGGACATGGCATGCATCCATTGGAATCACATCACACCATAACTCATCCTTGTAGACCTTTCCTATGGAAAATTTAACAAGGCACATCTTATCTACTGTAACTTCATTTCCCTTTTTGAACCATGCTACCCGATAGGAATGAGGGTGCTTTTCACACTAGAGGTTTAGTTTCTCCACCATTGCTTTAGAAACCATGTTCTCACAACTGCCTCCATCAATAATTACTTGACATACCTTTCCACCTGAGGTACACCTTTTTAGGAATATGCTAGTTCTGAGCCATGAATCATTAGCGCATTTCTCCTATATACCTTCCTTTGCTAGAATAATCATTGTCCTCCTTATCATGAAAATTTCTCTGATATCCTGAGACACTTCTTATTCTGATCCTTCATTATCAAACTCGGCTAGGTTCACTCTTGATGGTCCTCCTTGATTTCCATTTTGCAAGTTAAAATTTGAACACTCGAAGGCCTCGTGTCCTTCTTCTCCACATCTGAAACAAGTGAATGATCTTCTCTAGCCTTCCACTCCTCTTCCATTATAGTAGCCTCTTCCATGTTGTAACACCCTTCCTATTTGTTGATTCCATGGATTCGAACGGGTTTCTTCTTTTTTCTCACTCCCTTGACTAGAAATTGAGCCTCCTCAAAATGGAGTTGATGTACCTCTTCGTCCTCCTCTATTCCTCTGATTGTACTACCTAGTTTGTTTTTCTTCAGCCTTTAGAGCCAACTGATAGGCATCGTCCATTTAGTTGATCTGATGCATGCTTAGCTCATCCTGAATAGTTTATTTTAGACCATTTAAATATCTTGCATCCATCTTTTCATTACTTTCTTGATGTTCTATACAGATGGAAAACTTATAAAACTCATCTGTATAATCTTGCATAGAAAATAAGTTTTGTTTCAAATTCTGAAATGTTTGAAAGAGTGTTTGAGCATAATCCACCTGTAAGAATTTTTCTTTCATCTTTTTCTCCATTTTTCTCCATTTCTTAATTTTATCCTTCCCTTTCTTTGTTCTTTCATTTTGGAGATAATCCCACTAGATCATCGCATGTCCCTTTAACTTGGTGCATGCAAACCTCATCTTCTTTTCTTCTTTCATAGACTGCCATTCAAAAAACTTCCTCATCTCATTTAACCAATCTATCACTTCCTCTACCTTAAGACTACCTGAATAGTCTGAAACATGAACCTTGGTCACTTCATCTTACCCCTCCAAGACTCTAAGAAGCCTCTCTTTGAAACTCACTGCTTCTTCTTGTCCCTCTTCTGTTCCTTCAGCTCCTTGGTTTGATTCTCCATTAGATTCATTTTATTCTATTTGTAATCCATGGTTTTCCAATCGGTTTGTTAGTTCTACTACTTGTCTTTGCAAGTTTATCATATCTCTCTACATCTAGGTAACACCTCTACCTCTTCCTCTTCCTCTTCTATCCATCATCCCACTCTGATACCAAATGATGTAGCCCAAATACCATTAACAAAAATTATTCAGAACATACACCAAAAAAAATTACAGAATTTGAATTTGTCATTAACTTCTCCAACTTACTCTCCCTCTACAATGAAATAAAACTCCTACTTAATACAATTCCAAAAATTACCATATTTGGCAAGTTTTCAGGAAAAATAGATTTTTCCATTTTTTGTAATTTTTAAAACTCATCCTATGAATCCTAATTTTCCCCTAGAAAAACTCCCAACTAAGCCAAGTTGAATTTCCAAATAATCCCCAAAATTAGAAACATGATTTCAGATTTATTACAAAAACAAAACTCAAAAAACTAGAAAGAAAAAGAAAAACCCAATTTCGGAGGTCAAGATGAAATTTCAGGCTCCCAAAAAATGGTCAAATTGGCCACAAACATCACCGTCATCACTAAATTTTTCACCCAAGAGAAGTTGCACCAAATAAAGAACACCCTGAGGATTTTGACCATAAACAACTTGAAATGGTGACTTACCAGTTGACCTATTCACAGAGCTATTATAGGCAAATTTTGCCTGGGGTAATGCCAAATCCCATTGCTTGGGCTTCCCTCCAACAATACATCGCAAAAAATTACCCAGACTTCAATTGACCACTCCTATTTGGCCATCAATTTCTGGATGATAAGCACTACTGAACTGTAACTTTGTCCCCATCTTCTTCCATAAGGTCCTCCAGAAATGACTCAAGAACTTAGTCACCCAAACAGAGCTAATTGTTTTTGGAACCCCATGCAATCTCACTATTTTAGAAAAGAATAAATTGGCCACCCTAGTGGCATCACTAGTTTTCTTACAACCATTGAAAAGAGCCATTTTTGAGAATCTATCCACTAGTACAAAGATAGACTCATTACCTCATTGTGTATGTGGCAGTCCCAATACAAAATCCATACTCAAGTCTGTCCATGGTCCTATCGGTACTAGCACTGGCATGTACAAACTATTGTTCTAGGAGTGCCCTTTGGCTACTTGACAAACTCAGCACCTCTCCACAAACCTGGTGATATCTCTCTTCATCTTTGGCTAGTAGTACTTATCTGGAACCAAGGCTATTGTTTTATCCTTCCCAAAATGCCCAGCCATACCACTGCAATGAAATTATCTACTAATATTTTCCCTCATTGAGCCTATAGGAACGTACAACTATTTTCCCTTTAATAAATAACCATCTTGCATAAGATACTCACCTTGAATGGTGTCTGTGTGCCAGGGTACTGGATTCTTCAACTGATCAACAACTTCCCAAAAGTCACTATCAAATTCATACAAGTCCTTGATTGCATCAAAGCTAACTACTTTTGTTTCCATGATGGTGAGAAGCACAACACACCTGCTTAAGGCATCTGCAACATGATTCTATTTCCCTGATTTATGATTTAGAATAAAAGTAAACCCTTGTAGGAAAGAGATCCATTTTGCATGTCTAGTGTTCAATTTCTTTTGTGTGTTTAGATATTTTAGAGCAATATGGTCTGTAAACAACATAAATTATTTGGGTACCAAATAATGCTTCCAATGTCTCAGAGCTTGCACAATTGCATGGAACTCTGTATCATATGTAGAATATTTCATTCACACATCATTCAATTTTTCACTAAAAAAGATAATGGGTTTACTTTCTTGGCTGAGTACAGTACCAATACCCACATGTGAGGCATCACAGTCCACTTGAAACACTTTATCAAAATATTGTAAGGCCAAAATAGGACCTTCAATGACCCTCTTCTTTAAATACTGGAAACTCTCTTCAACCTCTTTGGTCCATGAGAACTGTCAACCCTTAGTGCAATCTCTCATAGGTACTACAATGCTGCTGAAATTATGAATGAACTTTCTGTAGAAAGTGGCCAAGCCATAAAAAATTCTCACCTTAGTGATACTACGTGGGCTACACCATTCAAGAATGACTCAAACTTTCTCTGGATCCATGCTGATACCATCTTTAGAAATGAAAAATCCTAGAAAAACATGGCTTTCTTGCATGCACCTATATTTCTTCAAATTAGCATAGAGTTTCTCTCTTCTTAATACCCCCAATATGATCCTCAAGTGTTGCAGATGTTCTTCCCTTCCGTTACTAAACTACTACAAACTTTCCAATGTACAGACGCAACATAGTATTCATGAGTCTCATAAAAGTGCTAGGTGCATTTGATAAACCAAAAGGCATAACCTTCCACTCATACAAACCATCCCTAGTTTTGAAAGCAATTTTCCATTCATCCCCTTCTCGGATGCTGGTTTGGTGGTACCCAATTCAAAGATCAATCTTAGTGAAATGTGTTTCTCCAGCAAGAACATCCATAGTATCATCTAAATGAGGGATAGGAAAACAATACCTCATGGTTTTCCTATTGATTTCTCGACTGTCTGTGGACATCCTCCATTTCCCATCCTTCTTTAGGGTTAGTAATGCTGGTATAGCATAGGGGCTCATGCTCTCTTGCGCTAACCCTTTTTGTATGAGCTTAGTTACTTGTTTGTTTAGTTCTGCATGTTGCGTCGGACTCATCCTATAAGTCACTTGATTGGGAAGACTTTCTCCTAGGATAAGATCAATATTATGTTGGATATCTTGTTTTGGAGGGATCCCATTAGGTAGTTCCTATGGAATGACATCTGAATACTCTTTCAACACCGTAACTGCTTCTTGTGGTATGGTCAAGTCTTCCTCTTTCCCTCTTTGCACTACCAATGTATAACAACACCCTGTTACTTTCATTTCTTTGACAAGTTCCTTTTCAGATAGAATGCTCTCATATTTTCCTTCATTACTGAGAGGTAACATGATCACCTTAGATCCAACGTTCTAGAAGGTGTAAGTATTCTTCTCTCCATTATGAATAACCTTTCTCTCATACTGCCAGGGACAACGTAATAGGACATGACATCCATCCATTGGAATCACATCACACCATAACTGATCCTTGTACAGCTTTCCTATGTAAAATTTAACAAGGCACGTCTTATCTACTGTAACTTCATTTCCCTTTTTCAACCATGCTACCCGATAGGGACAAGGGTGCTTTTCACACTAGAGGTTTAGTTTCTCCACCATTTTGTTATAAACCATGATCTCACAACTACCTCCATCAACAATTAACTGACATACCTTTCCACCTGAGGTACACCTTGTTCAGAATATGCTAGTTATGAGCCATGAATCATCAACACCTTTCTCATTTATACCTTCCTTTCCTGGAATAATCATTGTCCTCCTCATCATGAAACTTTCTCCGATATCTAGAGAAACTTCTTGTTCTCATCCTTCATTGTCAACCTAGGCTAGGTTCACTCTTGATGGCCCTCCTTTATTTCCTTCTTGCATATTAAAATTTCAACACTCGAAGGCCCTGTGTCCTTCTCCACATCTGAAACAAGTGAATGGTCTTCTCTGGCCTTTCTATCCTTTTGCATTACCATAGCCTCTTCCATCTTGGAACCCCCTTCCTCTTTGTTGATTCTATGGATTCGAATGAATTTCTTCTTTTTTCTCACTCCCTTGACTAGAACTTGAGCCTCCTCAAAATGGAGTTGATGTACCTCTTCATTCTCCTCTATCCTCTGATTGTACTGCCTAGTTTGTACTGATAGGCATCCTCCATATAGTTGATCTGATGCATGCTTAGCTCATCCTGAATAGTGTATTTCAAACCATTTAAATACCTTTCAACCATCTATTCATTACTTTCTTGATGTTCTATATGGATGGACAACTTATAAAACTCATGTGTATTATCTTGCACAGAAGATAAGTTCTATTTCAAATTTTGAAACCTTCAGAAGAGTGTTTGAGCATAATCCACCAGTAAGAATTTTTCTCTCATCTTTTTCTCCATTTTGCTCCATTTCTTGATTTTATCCTTCCCTTTCTTTGTTCTTTCATTTTGGAGATGATCCCACCAGATCATCACATGTCCCTTCAAATTGGTGCATGCAAACCTCATCTTCTTTTCTTCTGTCATAGACTTCTATTCAAAAAACTTCCCCATATCATTTAACCAATGTATTACTTCCTCTGGCTTAAGACTACCTGAATAGTCAGAAACATCAACCTTGATCACTTCATTTTTCCCTTCCAAGACTCTAAGAAGCCTCTCTTCGAAACTTACTACTTCTTCTTGTCCTTCTTCTATTCCTTCAGCTCCTTGGTTTTCTTTTCCATCAGATTCATCTTCTTCTCTTTGTAATACATGGTTTTCCAATCGATTTGTGAGTTCTACTACTTTTCTTTTCAAGCTTATCATATCTCTCTGCATCTGGGTAAGACCTCTACTTCTTCCTCTTCCTCTTCCTCTTCCTCTTCCAGCCATCATCCTGCTCTCATACCAAATGATGTAGGCCAAATACTATTAACAAAAAATATTTAGAAGATACACAACAAAATGTTACAGAATTCAAATTCTTCATTAACTTCTCCAACTTACTATCCCTCTATAGTGAGATAAAACTCCTACTTAATACAATTCTAAAAATTACCATATTGGGCAGGTTTTCAGGAAAAGGGATGTTTCCATTTTTTGTAATATTTAAAACTCATCCTATGAATCCCGATTTTTGCATAGAAAAGTTCCCAGTGAAGACAAGTCAAATTGCCAACTAATCCATGAAATCAGAAACATGATTTCAGATTTATTACAAAAACAAAACTCAAAAAACTAGAAAGAAAAAGAAAAAACCAATTTTGGAGGTCAAGATGAAATTTTAGGCTCCCAAAAAATGGTCTAAATGGTCACCAACATCACCATCATCACTAAATTTTCCACCCAAGGGAAGTTGCACCAAATCAAGAACACCCTGAGGATTTTGACCATAAAAAACTTGAAATGGTGACTTAACAGTTGACCTGTTCACAAAGCTGTTATAGAAAAATTCTGCCTGGGGTAATGCCAAATCCCATTGCTTAGGCTTCCATCCAACAATACATCGCAACAAATTACTTGGACTTTGATTGACCAATTCTGTTTGGCCATCAGTTTGTGGATGATAAGCACTACTAAACTATAACTTTGTCCCCTTCTTCTTCCATAAGGTCCTCAAGAAATGAATAAAGAACCTGGTGTCCTGATCAGCGGTAATTTTTTTTGGAACCCCATCCAATGTGACTATTTAAGAAAATAATAACTTAGCCACCCTAGTGGAATCACTAGTTTTCTTACAAGTAATGAAATGAGCCATTTTTTAGAATCCATCCACAACTACAAAGATAGAGTCATTACCTCGCTGTGTATGTGGCAGTCCCAAAAAAAAATCCATACTCAAGTCTATCCATGGTCCTATTGGTACTGGCAATGGCATGTACAAACCAGTGTTCTAGGAGTGCCCTTTGGCTAATTGACAAACTCAGCACCTTTCCACAAAATTAGTGATATCTCTCTTCATCTTTGGCCAGTAGTACTTATCTGCTACCAAGGCTATTGTTTTATCCTTCCCAAAATGCCCAGCCATATCACTACTATGAAATTCTCTAATAATATTTTCCCTCATTGAGCCTATAGGAATGCACAACTATTTTCCCTCGAATAAATAACCATCTTGCATAAGACACTCAACTTGAATGGTGTCTGTGTGCCTAGGTACTAGATTCTTCAACTAATCAACAACTTCCCAAAAGTCCTTATCAGATTCATACAAGTCCTTGATTGCATCAAATCCAACTACTTTTCTTTCCATGATGGTGAGAAGCACAACACACCTACTAAGGCATCTGCAACTTGATTTTGTCTCCCTAATTTATGCTTCAGAACAAAAATAAACCCTTGGAGGAAAGAGACCCATTTTGCGTGTCTAGTGTTCAATTTCTTTTGTGTGTACAGATATTTTAGAGCAATATGGTCTGTAAACAACACAAATTATTTGAGTACAAAATAATGCTTCCAATGTCTCAGAGCTTGCACAATTGCATGAAACTCTATATCATATGTAGAATATTTCATTCGCACAACATTCAATTTTACACTAAAAAAGGTAATGGGCTTACCTTCTTAGCCGAGTACAACACCAATGCCCACATGTGAGGCATCACAATCCACTTCAAACACTTATCAAAATCTTGTAAGGCCAATATAAGAGCTTCAGTGACCCTCTTCTTTAAATACTGGAAACACTCTTCAGCCTCTTTGGTCCATGAGAACTCTCGACCCTTAGTGCAATCTGTCACAGGTGCTACAATGCTATAGAAATTACAAATGAACTTTCTATTGAAAGTGGCCAATCCATGAAAACTTCTCACCTGAGTGATACTACGTGAACTACACCATTCAAGAATGGCTCAAACTTTCTCTGGATCCATTTTGATACCATTTGCAAAAATGACAAATCCTAGAAAAATAAGGCTTTCTTGCATGAACCTACATTTCTTAAAATTATCATAGAGTTTCTCTCTTCTTAATACCCCCAAGATGATCCTCAAGTGTTGTAGATGTTCTTCCCTTCTTTTACTAAAAATCAGTATATCATCAAAATAAACTACTACAAACTTGCCAATGTAGGGACGCGACACAGTATTCATGAGTCTCATAAAAGTGCTAGGTGCATTTAATAAACCAAAAGGCATAACCTTCCATTCATACAAACCATCCCTAGTTTTGAAAGTAGTTTTCCATTCATCCCCTTCTCGGATGCGGATTTCGTGGTACCCACTTCGTAGATCAATCTTAGTGAAATGTGTTGCTCCAGCAAGAACATCCATTATATCATCTAAACGAGGGGTAGGAAAATCATACCTGATGGTTATCCTATTGATTGCCAAACTGTCTGTACACATCCTCCATGTTCCATCCTTCTTTGGGGTTAGTAATGCTGGAACAACATAGGCACTCAGTTACCTATTTGTTCAATTCTAAATCTTGCATCGGTCTCATCCTGTAAGCCACTTGATTGCGAAGACTTGCTCCTGGGATAAGATCAATATGATGTTGGATATCTTTTTTTGGGGGGAGCCCATCAGGTAGTTACTCTGGAATGACATCTGAACACTCTCTTAACACTGTAGTTGCTTTTGGTGGTACGGTCAAGTCTTCCTCTTTCCGTCTCTGCACTACCAATGCATAACAACATCCTATTACTTTCATTTCTTTGACAAGTTCCTTTTCAGATAGCATGCTCTCATCTTTTCCTTCATTCCTGAGAGGTAACAAGATCACCTTATGTCCATCCTTCCAGAAGGTGTAAGTATTCTTCTCTCCATTATGAATAACCTTTCTGTCATACTGCCAGGGGCGACCTCATAGGACATGGCATGCATCCATTGGAATCACATCATACCATAACTCATCCTTGTAGACCTTTCCTATGCAAAATTTAACAAGCCACACTTTATCTATTGTAACTTCATTTCCCTTTTTGAACCATGCTACCCGATAGGGACAAGGGCAGTTTTCACACTGGAGGTTTGGTTTCTCCACCATTGTTGTAGAAACCATGTTCTCACAACTACCTCCATCAACAATTACTTGACATACCTTTCCACCTAAGGTACACCTTATTCAGAATATGCTAGTTCTGAGCCATGAATCATTAGCGCCTTTCTCCTCTATACCTTCCTTTGCCAGAATAATCATTTTCCTCATCATCATGAGACTTTCTCCAATATCCAGAGACACTTCTTGTTTTGATCCTTCTTTGTCAACTTGGGCTAGGTTCACTCTTGATGGCCCTCCTTGATTTCCATCTTGCATGTTAAAATTTGGACACTCGAAGGCCCTTTATCCTTCTTCTCCACATCTAAAACAAGTGAATGGTCTTCTCTAGACTTTGCATCCTCTTCCATTACCGTATCCTCTTCCATGTTGGAACCCCCTTCCTCTTTGTTGATTCCATGTATTCAAACAGGTTTCTTCTTGTTTCTCACTCCCTTGACTGGAACTTGAGCCTCCTCAAAATGGAGTTGATGTACCTCTTTGTCCTCCTCTATTCCTCTGATTGTACTACCTAGTTTGTTTTTCTTCAGCCTTTAGAGCCAACTGATAGGAATTCTCCATACAGTTGATCTGATGCATGCTTAGCTCATCCTGAATAGTGTATTTTAGACCATTTAAATACCTTGCAGCCATCTGTTCATTACTTTCTTCATGTTCTATTTGGCTGGACAAATTATTAAACTCATCTATATAATCTTGCATAGAAGATAAGTTGTGTTACAAATTCTGAAACCTTCAGAAGAGTGTTTGAGCATAATCCACCGGTAAGAATTTTTCTCTTAGGTTTTTCTCCGTTTTGCTTCATTACTGGATTTTATCCTTCCCTTTCTTTGTTCTTTCATTTTGGAGATGATCCCACTAGATCATCGCATGTCCCTTTAACTTGGTGCATGCAAACCTCATCTTCTTTTCTTTTGTCATAGACTTCCATTCAAAAAAATTCCCCATCTCATTTAACCAATCTATCACTTCCTCTAGCTTAACAATACCCGAATAGTCTGAAACATCAACCTTGATCACTTCATTTTTCCCCTCCAAGTGTCTATGCAGCCTCTCTTCAAAACTCACTTCTTCTTCTTGTCCTTCTTCTATTCCTTCAGCTCCATGGTTTCCTTCTCCATCAGATTCATCTTCTTCTCTTTGTAATCCATGGTTTTCCAATTGGTTCGTGAGTTCTTCTACTTATCTTTGCAATCTTATCATATCTCTCTACGTTTGGGTAAGACCTCTTCCTCTTCCTCTTCCTCTTCCTCTTCCTCTTTTAGCCATCATCCCGCTCTGATACCAAATGATGTAGCCCAAATACCATTAACAAAAATTATTCAGAAGATACACAACAAAATGTTACAGAATTCAAATTCTTCATTAACTTCTCCAACTTACTCTCCCTCTACAATGAAAAAAAAACTCCTACTTAATACAATTCCAGAAATTACCATATTTGGCAGGTTTATGGAAATTATTTTTTTCCATTTTTGGTAACTTTTAAAACTCATCCTATGAATCCCGATTTATCCCAAGAAAATCTTCCAACTAATGCAAGTCGAATTGCCAACTATTCCACAAAATCAGAAACATGATTTTGGATTTATTACAAAAACAAAACTCAAAAAATTGGAAAGAAAAAGAAAACGGCAGTTTTGGAGGTCAAGATGAAATTTCAGGCTCTTGAAAAATGGTCGAAATAGACACCAACATCACCATCATCACTAATTCAATCATCACTAACTCTATCACCCTAGGGATGCTGCACCAAATAAAGAACACCCTAATAATTTTGACCATAAACAACTTGAAATGGTGACTTACTAGTTGACCTATTCATAGAGCTGTTATAGGAAAATTCTTCATGGGGTAATGCCAAATCCCATTGCTTAGGCTTCCCTCCAACAATACATCGCAAAAAATTACGCAGACTTTAATTGACCACTTCTGTTTGGCCATCAGTTTGTGGATGATAAGCACTACTAAACTGTAACTTTGTCTCCATCTTCTTCCATAAGGTCCTCCAGAAATGACTCAAGAACTTAGTGTCCCAATCAGAGGTAAGTTATTTTGGAACCCCATGCAATCTCACTATTTTAGAAAAGAATAACTCAGCCACCCTAGTGGCATCACTAGTTTTCTTACAAGGAATGAAATGAGTCATTTTTGAGAATCTATCCACAACTACAAAGATAGAGTCATTACCTAACTATGTATGTAGTAGTCCCAATACAAATTCCATGCTCAAGTGTGTCCATGGTCCTATCAATACTGGCAATGGCATGTACAAACTAGAGTTTTGGGAGTGGCCTTTGGCTACTTGACAAACTTGGCACCTTTCCACAAACCTGGTGTTATCTCTCTTCATCTTTGGCCAGTAGTACTTATTTGCTACCAAGACTATTGTTTTATCCTTCCCAAAATGCCCAGCCATACCAATGCTATGAAATTATCTAATAATATTTTCCCTCATTGAGCCTAAAGGAATGCACAACTATTTTCCCTTGAATAAATAACCATCTTGCATAAGATACTCACCTTGAATAGTGTCTATGTGTCCAGGTACTGGATTCTTCAACTGATCAACAACTTCCAAAAAGTCACTATCAGATTCATACAATTCCTTGATTGTATCAAATACAACTACTTCTATTTCCATGATGGTGAGAAGCACACCATGCCTTCTTAAGGCATCTATAACTTGATCCTATTTCCCTGATTTATGCTTCAGAACAAAAGTAAACCCTTGGAGGAAAGAGATCCATTTTGTGTGTCTAGTGTTTTATTTCGTTTGTGTGTTCATATATTTTAGAGAAATATGGTCTGTAAACAATATAAATTCTTTGGGTACCAAATAATGCTTCCAATGTCTCAGAGCTTGCACAATTGCATGAAACTCTATATCATATGTAGAATATTTCATTCACACATTATTCAATTTTTCACTAAAAAGGGCAATGGGCTTACCTTCTTGGTTGAGTACAACACCAATGCCCACATGTGAGGCATCACAGTCCACTTCAAACACTTTATCAAAATCTTGTAAAGTCAATATAGGAGCTTCAGTGACCCTCTTCTTTAAATACTAGAAACTCTCTTCAGCCTCTTTGGTCCATGAGAACTCTCGACCCTTAGTGCAATCTCTCACAGGTGCTACAATGTTTCTGAAATTACTAATGAAATTTCTATAGAAAGTGGCCAAGCCATGAATACTTCTCACCTGAGTGATACTACGTGGGCTATGCCATTCAAGAATGGCTCAAACTTTCTTTGGATCCATGTTGATACCATCTGCAGAAATGACAAATCCTAGAAAAAGAAGGCTTGGTTGCATGAACATGCATTTCTTCAAATTAGCATAGAGTTTCTCTCTTCTTAATACCCCAATATGGTTCTCAAGTGTTGCAGATGTTCTTCCCTTCCCTTACTAAAAATTAGTATATCATCACAATAAACTACTACAAACTTACCAATGTAGGGACGCAACACAGTATTCATGAGTCTCATAAAAGTGCTAGGTGCATTTGATAAACCAAAAGGGATAACCTTCCATTCATACAAACCATCCCTAGTTTTGAAAGTAGATTTCCATTCATCCCCTTCTCGAATGTGGATTTGGTGGTAGCCAATTCACATATCAATCTTAGTGAAATGTGTCGCTCCAGCAAGAACATCCATCATATCATCTAAAGGAGGGATGGGAAAATGATACCTGATGGTTATCCTATTGATTTCTTAACTGTCTATGCACATCCTCCATGTTCCATCCTTCTTTGGGGTTAGTAATGCTGGTATAGCACAGGGGCTCATATTTTCTTGCACTAACCCTTTACGTATGAGTTCAGTTACCTATTTTTAGAGTTCTGTATGTTGCATCAAACTCATCCTGTAACCCGCTTGATTGGGAAGACTTGCTCCTGTGATAAGATCAATAGGATCTTGGATATCATTTTTTGGGGGGATCCCATAAGGTAATTCCTCTAGAATGACATCTGAATACTCTTTCAACACTGTAGCTACTTCTGGTGGTATGGTCAAGTCTTCCTCTTTCCCTCTCTGCACTACTAATGCATAACAACACCCTGTTACTTTCATTTCTTTTACAAGTTCCTTTTCAGATAGTATGCTCTCATATTTTCCTTCATTCATGAGAGGTAACAGGATCACCTTAGATCCATCCTTCCAGAAGGTGTAAGTATTCTCCTCTCCATTATGAATAACCTTTCTATCATACTGCCATGCATGACCTGATAGGACATGGCATGCATCTATTGGAATCACATTGCACCGTAACTCATCCTTGTAGACCTTTCCTATGGAAAATTTAACAATGCACCTCTTATCTACTGTAACTTCATTTCCCTTTTTGAACCATGCTACCTGATAGGGATGAGGGTGATTTTCACACTGGAGGTTTAGTTTCTCCACTATTGCTTTAGAAACCATGTTCTCACAACTGCCTCCATCAATAATTACTTGACATACCTTTCCCCCTGAGGTACACCTTGTTCAGAATATGTTAGTTCTGAGTGATGAATCATCAGTGCCTTTCTCATCTATAGCTTCCTTTGCTGGAATAATCATTTTCCTCCTCATCATGAGACTTTCTTTGATATCCAGAGACACTTGTTTTTATGATCCTTCATTGTCAACCTGGGCTAGGTTCACTCTTGATGGCCCTCCTTGATTTCCATCTTGCATGTTAAAATTTGAACACTCGAAGGTCATGTGTCCTTCTTCTCCAAATCTGAAATAAGTGATTGGTCTTATCTGGTCTTCCCATCCTCTTCCATTACCGTAGCTTCTTCCATGTTGCAACCCACTTTCCTATTTGTTGATTCAATGGATTCAAACGAGTTTCTTCTTGTTTCTCACTCCCTTGACTGGAACTTGAGCCTCTTTTAAATGGAGTTGATGTACCTCTTTGTCGTCCTCTATTCCTATGATTGTACTGCCTAGTTTGTTTTTCTTCAGCCTTTAGAGCCAACTGATAGGCATCCTGCATACATTTGATATGATGCATGCTTAGCTCATCCTAAACAGTGTATTTTAGACCATTTAAATACCTTGTAGCCATCTGTTCATTACTTTCTTAATTTTCTATACGGATGGACAACTTATAAAACTTATATGTATAATCTTGCACAGAAGATAAGTTTTGTTTCAAATTCTGAAACCTTTGGAAGAGTGTTTGAGCATAATCCACTAGTAAGAATTTTTCTCTTAGCTTTTTCTCCATTTTTCTCCATTTCTTTATTTTATCCTTTCCTTTCTTTGTTCTTTCATTTTGGAGATGCTCCCACCAGATCATCATCACATGTCCCTTTAACTTGGTGCATGCAAACCTAATCTTCTTTTCTTGTATCATAGACTTCCATTCAAAAAAATTCCACATCTCATTTAACAAATCTATCACTTCCTCTAGCTTAAAACTACTTGAATAATCTGAAATATCAACCTTGATCGCTTCATTTTTCCCCTCCAAGACTCTAAGCATCGTCTCTTTGAAAGTCACTACTTCTTCTTGTCCTTCTTCTATTCCTTTAGCTCCATGGTTTGCTTCTCCATTAGATTCATCTTCTACTCTTTGTAATCCATGGTTTCCAATTAGTTCATGAGTTCTTCTACCTGCCTTTTCAAGCTTATCATATCTCTCTGTGTTTGGGTAATACCTCTACCTCTTCCTCTTCCTCTTCCTCTTCTAGCCATCATCCCGCATTGATACCAAATGATGTAGTCCATATACCATTAACAAAAATTATTCAGAAGATACACAACAAAATGTTACAAAATTTGAATTCTTCATTAACATCTCCAACTTACTCTCCCTCTACAATGAAATAAAACTCCTACTTAATACAATTCCAAAAATTACCATATTTGGCAGGTTTTTTGGAAAATAAGATTTTTCCATTTTTGGTAATTTTTAAAACTCATCCTATGAATCCCTATTTTTTCCAAGAAAAGATCCCAACTAAGGCAAGTCAAATTGCCAACTAATCCACAAAATGAGAAACATGATTTCGGATTTATTACAAAAACAAAACTCAACAAAACTAGAAAGAAAAAGAAAAAGCCAAATTTTGAGGTCAAGATGAAATTTTAGGCTCTGAAAAAATGGTCAAAATGGCCACCAACATTGCCATCATCACTAACTCCATCATCACTAACTCTGTCACCCAAGGGAAGTTGCACTAAATCAAGAACACCCTAAGGATTTTGACCATAAACAACTTGAAATGGTGACTTACCAATTGACCTGTTCACAAAGATGTTATAGGCAAATTCTGCCTGGGGTAATGCCAAATCCCATTGCTTGGGCTTCCCTCCAACAATAAATCACAACAAATTACCCACACTTCGATTGACCACTTTTGTTTGGCCATCAGTTTGTGGGTGATAAGCACTACAAAACTGTAACTTTGTCCCCATCTTCTTCCATAAGGTCCTCTAGAAATGACTCAAGAACTTCATGTCCTGATCAGAGGTAATTGTTTTTGGAACCCAATGTAATCTCACTATTTTAGAAAAGAATAACTCAGCCACCGTACTGGCATCACTATTTTTCTTACAAGAAATGAAATGAGCCATTTTTGAGAATCTATCCACAACTACATAGAGTCATTACCTCACTGTGTATGTGGCAGTCTCAATACAAAATCCATACTCAAGTCTGTCCATGGTCATATCAATACTAAAAATGGCATGTACAAACCAGTGTTCTAGGAGTGCCCTTCGGCTACTTGACAAACTTGACACCTTTCTACAAACCTGGTGATATCTCTCTTCATCTTTGGCCAGTAGTACTTATCTTCTACCAAGGATATTTTTTTATCCTTCCCAAAATGCCCAGCCATACCACTGCTGTGAAATTCTCTAATAATATTTTCCCTCATTGAGCCTACAAGAACACACAACTATTTTCCCTTGGATAAATAACCATCTTGCATAAGATACTCACCTTGAATGGTGTCTATGTGCCTAGGTACTAGATTCTTCAACTCATCAACAACTTCCCAAAAGTTACTATCAGATTCATACAAGTCCTTGATTGCATCAAAGAAAACTACTTATGTTTCCATGATGGTGAGAAGCACAACACGCCTGCTTAAGGCATCTGTAACTTGATTTTGTTTCCCTAATTTATGCTTCAGAAAAAAGTAAACTCTTGGAGGAAAGAGACCCATTTTGTGTGTCTAGTGTTAAATTTTGTTTGTGTGTTCAGATATTTTAGAGCAATATGGTTTGTAAACAACACAAATCATTTGGGTACCAAATAATGCTTGCAATGTCTCAGAGCTTGCACAATTGCATGGAACTCTATATCATATGTAGAATATTTCATTCGCACATCATTCAATTTTTCACTAAAATAGGCAATGGGCTTACCTTCTTGGCTAAGTAGAACACCAATTCCCACATGTGACGCACCACAGTCAACTTCAAACACTTTATCAAAACCTTGTAAGGCCAATGTAGGAGCTTAAGTGACCCTCTTCTTTAAATACTGGAAACTCTCTTCAGCCTCTTTGGTCCATGAGAACTCTTGACCCTTAGTGCAATCTAGCACAGGTCCTATAATGCTGTTGAAATTATGAATGAACTTTCTATAGAAAGTGGCCAAGCCATGAAAAATTCTCACCTCAGTGATACTACGTGGGCTATGTCATTCAATAATGGCTCAAGCTTTCTCTGGATCCATGCTAATACCATCTACAAAAATGACAAATCCTAGAAAAACAAGGCTTTCTTGCATGAACCTACATTTCTTCATATTAGCATAGATTTTCTCTCTTCTTAATACCCCCAATATGATCCTTAAGTGTTGCAGATATTCTTCCCTTCTCTTACTAAAAATTAGTATATCATCAAAATAAAATACTACAAACTTGCCAATGTAGGTGATGGGGAGGTCACCTAACTCTCTGAAATTCCTACTCTCTTATAGGAATCTCACCTGGAATCCTATTCAATTTAGGACTCTCTCTAGACTCACACTTGAGTCTCTTTTAGGGCTACTCTCAGACCCTAACCAGAAGGACTTATCTTCCCTCTCTCCTAGGTTCCCTACCCACCGAAATGTTTTACTCCTCCCTGTCTCTCACTCTTCATGACTGAATTCCCTACAGTCATGCACCTTCTAACTTATCTATCTTTCCTACAAGTCTCTAACCAGACCATAGGCTTGCCTAGGACTTGTCTGCAAACTCGACTAGCTTCTCATCCAACACACACACAGAAACAATCATAATATCCATGGAGGATGCTTCTTGAATATCACAATCCATGGAACAGATTATCAGAGTCAAGAAGCACCCATATTATCAAACAGAAACAAAACAACACTTTACAGAAGTCTACTCAGAACAAGAACACACAAATACAGACAAAACTTCTCTTTATTGATAACACAGAATATTACAACTTTCTGCTAGTCTACAGAAAATCTCTGTTACTAACTAACTGTCACAAACAACTGAACTGTCTGAACCCTTTCTCAGATTCTTCTTCTCTATTTATCTCTGGCTTCTCCTTGATTCTGTAACCCTAGTGGTTACCTGTCGATCTTAGTCCTCCAGCTATTTTCTATTCTCCATCTTCGTCTGCAATCTGTCATCCAGTTGCTCTGCATGGTCGACACTATGGATGTTCTTTTCATCCGTGTCATTCTCTTTTTCTATCTGGCGATTACGACCTTTTCAACACTTTCTCCTATTGACATGTCAGCACGTTGACCATTTTACTATTCTATTTTCCATCGCGTAGTCGCGAGCTGAAATCACCTTTTACATTTTGCTCTGCGACTGAGCGATGACCTGCTCGTCGCACTCCCGCAATGCATTTACATGACTTGGCTTTTACCTCGCGACTGAGCAATGACCTTCTCATCACGCTCTCGCAATGCATTTACATGACTTGGCTTTTACCTCACGACTGAGAGATGACTCTTTATCGCGCACCCGCACTGCTTTTTCCCAAGCTACGTTTTATGTTGCGACTGAGCGATGAGCTCAAGTCGCATACTCACACTGCATCTTCATTGACTACTCCTTGCTCTGCGAGTCTACGATATGTGTTAGTCGCGTACTCGCTGCACTCCAATCTGAGTTGCTAATTCCTTCGCGACCTTGCGCTGCACAGTGGTCGCGCACTCGCGCTACTTCAACTTGAGCTGCCTCTCGCTTTGCGACCGAGCGATGAGCTCATGTCATGCTATCGCACTGTCTGGAGATGAGCTGGATTTTCTT
Organism: Thuja plicata; assembly: GCA_018584345.1. Classification (NCBI taxonomy): domain Eukaryota; kingdom Viridiplantae; phylum Streptophyta; class Pinopsida; order Cupressales; family Cupressaceae; genus Thuja; species Thuja plicata. The sequence goes on from MU228485.1 coordinate 1,021,657, forward strand.
CTGTGACCTGGCGATGCATCGGGTGTCACTCACTCGCACACCATAACTTAACTATTTATCTTCGCGACTCAGTGATTAATCACCCATCGCGTACTCGCTACACGCTTCCCCGAGCTAACCTTTTCCTGGCGACTGAGCGATCCAATACTCGTCACATTGTCGCCTATTTTTCCTTACTAGCCGTCTACGACTGAGCGACTAGCTCCTCGTCGCGCACTCGCGCACTAACAGACTTAACTCATAACTAGCTCGCGAGTGTGCGATGCATTACTTTTCTGCTCTCTACTGGTTCCGCGACTGAGCGACTAGGAAAAATATGACTTGCTCATTGAAAGAATTGTATCAAAACTTGTTCAAAATTGCTGGGGCTAGGGTTTTGAGCTAAACCCTAGGGTGCTCTTCACCATACTCCCCCCCTCTCTAAGACGGCAAAAAATTCAGCTGGAACTAGTCGGCAACAATGTCGAACTAAATCCCTGTCTTCTGCATTCTGCTTCATCCAACCAGGTAGCTTCTGCCTCTGGTAACCCTGACCACTTTACGAGGTATTCTCTGTATACCCGACACCTGGTTGTCTTCTGAATTCTGGAATCCAGAATTTTCTCTGCCTGCAACTTGGACTTAGGCTTCATCTGGATGTCTTGAACATCTTGTCCTATCTCCTTCTGTTGAATGCTCTCAGGTATCACTGGTCCTTTGTATGAAATCAAATCCTGCACATTAAAAATAGGTGATATATCCAAATGGTTAGGTAAATCAATTTTATAGGCATTCTGCCCATTATTTTCCAAAATTTTGCAGGGACCTATTCTCCTCATTTGTAACTTAGTAGGTATCCCCTTCTGTAATCTGGCTTTGTTCGGATGTACCATTACCAGATCTCCAATCTGAAATTGGACTTCTCTCCTTCCTTCATCTACTTTTTCTTTCAATTTCTGATTTGACTCAATCAAACTCTTCTTTACTTGATCATGTATCTCCTTCATGGACTGTGAAAAATCATCAGCATGTCCACTTACTACTCCTTGTCCTTTTAGGTCTCTGAGTTCACAAACTACTCTTGGATGTATTCCATAGACAATTTGAAATGGACTCTTTCCTGTAGTTCTGTTAACACTATCATTATAAGAAAATTCTGCTTGTGGCAATACTTGATCCCATGCTTGTCCATATTCCTTTGTTAAGCATCTAAGCAAATTTCCCAACACTCTATTGATAACTTCTATCTGACCATCTATTTGAGGATGATAAGCAGAACTGTGGGACAGATTAGTTCCCAACCTTCTCCATAAAGTTTTCCAAAAATGACCCATAAATTTGACATCTCTATTAGACACTATGTTTACTGGCAAACCATGAATTCT
>MU228485.1:1026308-1044396 GCA_018584345.1 Thuja plicata
TCTGGCATAGGAGGGTCTGGTTCTGGTATGACATCCTCTTCTGCAATAGCTTTTCCTTTATTGGAGATTTTTGTTTCTCCAGTCACTTTATCAGCAATATCCTCTAGTTGTTTCTTCATTACTTCTAAAGTTTCTTCAAGGAATCTATTTCTCTCCTTTTGGTCATTCACTTCTTTAGCCAATTCTACATTTGTCACCATGGCTATTTGTTCTACTGATTCCTCAATATGTTGAAACATTTACAGATTTCAAACCCAAATCTTTAACTTACCTCTAATACCAATCTGATGGGGAGGTCACCTAACTCTCTGAAATTCCTACTCTCTTCTAGGAATCTCACTTGGAATCCTATTCAATTCAGGACTCTCTCTAGACTCACACTTGAGTCTCTTTTAGGGCTACTCTCAGACCCTAACCAGAAGGACTTATCTTCCCTCTCTCCTAGGTTCCCTACCCACCAAAATGTTTTACTCCTCACTGTCTCTCACTCTTCATGACTGAATTCCCTACAGTCATGTACCTTCTGACTTATCTATCTTTCCTACAAGTCTCTAACCGGACCATAGGCTCGCCTAGGACTTGTCTGCAAACTCAACTAGCTTCTCATCCAACACACACACAGAAACAATCATAATATACATGGAGGGTGCTTCTTGACTATCACAATCCATGGAACAAATTATCAGAGTCAAGAAGCACCCATATTATCAAAAAGAAACAAAACAACACTTTACAGAAGTCTACTCAGAACAAGAACACACAAATACAGACAAAACTTCTCTTTATTGATAACACAGAATATTACAACTTTCTGCTAGTCTACAGAAACTCTCTGTTACTAACTAACTGTCATGAACAACTGAACTCTCTGAACCCTTTCTCAGATTCTTCTTCTCTATTTATCTTTGGCTTCTCCTCGATTCTGTAACCCTGGTGGTTACCTGTCGATCTTAGTCCTCCAGCTGTTTTCTGTTCTCCATCTTCGTCTGCAATCTGTCATCCAGTTGCTCTGCATGGTCGACACTATGGATGTTCTTTTCATCCATGTCATTCTCTTTTTCTGTCTAGTGTTTATGACCTTTTCAATGCTTTCTCCTATTGACATGTCAGCACGTTGACCATTTTACTGTTCTATTTTCCATCGCGTAGTCGCGAGCTGAAATCACCTTTTATATTTTGCTCTGCGACTGAGCGATGACCTGCTCGTCGCACTCCCGCAATGAATTTACATGACTTGGATTTTACCTCGTGACTGAGTGATGACCTGCTCGTCGTGCTCTCGCAATGCATTTACATGACTTGGCTTTTACCTTGCGACTGAGAGATGACTCTTTATCGCGCACCCGCACTGCTTTTTCCTGAGCTACGTTTTATGCTGCGACTGAGCGATGAGCTCAAGTCGCATACTCGCACTGCATCTTCATTGACTACTCCTTGCTCTGTGAGTCTACGATATGTGTTAGTCATGTACTCGCTGCACTCCAATCCGAGTTGCTAATTCCTTCACGACCTTGCACTGCACAGTGGTCGTGCACTTGCGCTACTTCAACACGAGCTGCCTCTCGCTTTGCGACCGAGCGATGAGCTCATGTCGCGCTATCGCACTGTCTGGAGACGAGCTGGCTTTTCTTCTATGACCTGGTGATGCATCGGGTGTCACTCACTTGCACACCATAACTTAACTATTTGTCTTCGTGACTGAGCGATTGATCACCCATCGCGTACTCGCTACATGCTTCCCCGAGCTAACCTTTTCCTGGCGACTAAGCGATCTAATACTCGTCGCATCATCGCGCATTGTTTTTCCTTACTAGCCATCTGCGAATGAGCGAATAGCTCCTCGTCGCGCACTTGCACACTAACAGACTTAACTCATAACTAGCTCGTGAGTGTGCGATGCATTACTTTTCTTCTCTCTACTGGTTCCGCGACTGAGCGACTAGGCAAAATATGACTTGCTCGTTGAAAGAATTGTATCAAAACTTGTTCAAAATTGTTGGGGCTAGGGTTCTGAGCTAAACCCTAGGGTGCTCTGCAACAGTAGGGATGCAACACAGTATTCAAAAGTCTCATAAAAGTGCTAGGTGCATTTGATAAACCAAAAGGCATAACCTTCCATTCATACAAACCATCCCTAGTTTTGAAAGCAGGTTTCCATTCATCCCCTTCTTGGATGCGGATTTGGTGGTACCCACTTCACAGATCAATCTTAGTGAAATTTTTTTCTCCAGCAAGAACATCCATCATATCATCTAAATGAGGGATAGGAAAATGATACCTAATGATTATCCTATTGATTTCTTGACTGTCTATGCACATCCTCCATGTTCCATCCTTCTTTGGGGTTAGTAATGCTGGTACAACATAGGGGATCATTATTTCTTGCAATAACCCTTTATGTATGAGATCAGTTACCTGTTTGTTCAATTCTGCATGTTGCATTGGGCTCATCCTGTAAGCTGCTTGATTTGGAAGACTTGCTCCTGGGATAAGATCAATATGATGTTGGATATCTCATTTTGGGGGGAGCCCATCAGGTAGTTTCTCTGGAATGATATCTGAATACTCTTTCAACACCGTAGATGCTTCTGGTGGTATGATCAAGTCTTCCTCTTTTTCTCTCTACACTACCAATGCATAAGAACACACTATTACTTTCATTTCTTTGACAAGTTCCTTTTCAGATAGCATGCTCTCATCTTTTCCTTCATTCCTGAGAGGTAGCACGATCAACTTAGATCCATCCTTCTAGAAGGTGTAAGTATTCTTCTCTCTATTATGAATAACCTTTCTGTCATACTGCCAGGGGTGACCTAATAGGAGATGGCATGCATCCATTGGAATCACATCACACCATAACTCATCCTTGTGGACCTTTCCTATTGAAAATTTAACACGGCACCTCTTATCTACTGTAACTTCATTTCCCCTTTTGAACCATGCTACTTGATAGGGATGAGGGTGCTCTTCACACTAGAGGTTTAGTTTCTCCAGCATTGCTTTAGAAACCATGTTCTCATAGCTTCCTCCATCAACAATTACTTGACATACCTTTCCACTTGAGGTACACCTTATTCAGAATATGCTAGTTCTGAGCCATGAATCATCAGCACCTTTCTCCTCTATACCTTCCTTTGCGGGAATAATCATTGTCCTCCTCATCATGAGACTTTCTCCAATATCTGGAGACACTTCTTGTTCTTATCCTTCATTGTCAACCTGGGCTAGGTTCACTCTTGATGACCCTCCTTGATTTCCATCTTGCATGTTAAAATTTGAACACTCAAAGTCCATGTGTCCTTCTTCTCCAGATTTGAAACAAGTGAATGGTCTTCTCTGGCCTTCCCATCCTCTTTCATTACCGTAGCTTCTTCCACATTCGAACCCCCTTCCTCTTTGTTGATTCCATGGATTTGAATGGGTTTCTTCTTGTTTCTCACTCCCTTGATTGGAACTTGAGCCTCCTCAAAATGGAGTTGATGTACCTCTTCATCCTCCTCTATTCCTTTAATTGTACTACCTAGTTTTTTTTTCTTCAGCCTTGAGAGCCAACTAATAGGAATTCTCCATACAGTTGATTAAAGGCATGCTTAGCTCATCACGGATAGTGTATTTTAGACCATTTAAATACCTTGCAGCCATCTGTTCATAACTTTCTTGATGTTCTATAGGGATGGACAACTTATAAAACTCATCTGTATAATCTTGCATAGAAGATAAGTTTTGTTTCAAATTTTGAAACCTTTGGAAGAGTGTTTCACCATACTCCACAGGTAAGAATTTTTCTCTCAGATTTTTCTCCATTTTTCTCCATTTCTTGATTTTATCCTTCCCTTTCTTTTTTCTTTAATTTTGGAGATGATCCCACAAGATCATCGCATGTCCCTTTAACTTGGTGCATGCAAACCTCATCTTCTTTTCTTCTATCATAGACTTCCATTCAAAAAAATTTGCTATCTCATTTTAGCAATCTATCTCTTCCTCTGGCTTAAGACTAGCTGAAGAGTCTTAACCATCAACCTTGATCACTTCATTTTTCTCCTCCAAGACTCTAAACATCCTCTCTTTGAAACTCACTGTTTCTTCTTGTCCTTCTTCTATTCCTTCAGCTCCTTGGTTTGCTTCTCCATCAGATTCATCTTCTTCTCTTTGTAATCCATGGTTTTCCAATCGGTTCATGAGTTTTTCTATTTGTCTTTGCAATCTTATCATATCTCTCTGCGTCTGGGTAAGACCACTTCCTCTTCCTCTTCCAGCCATCATCCTGCTCTGATACCAAATGATGTAGCCCGAATACCATTAACATAAATTATTCAGAAGATACACAAAAAAATGTTACAAAATTCAAATTCTTCATTAACTTCTCCAACTTACTCTCCCTCTACAATGAAATAAAACTCCTACTTAATACAATTCAAAAAAATTACCATATTTGGCAAGTTTTCAGGAAAAGCAAAATTTTCTATTTTTGGTAATTTTTAAAACTCATCCTATGAATCCCAATTTTTCCCTAGAAAAGCTCCCAAATAAGGCAAGTAAAATTTCCAACTAATCCACAAAATTAGAAACATGATTTCAGATTTAGTACAAAAACAAAACTCAAAAACCTAGAAAGAAAAAGAAAAATCCAATTTTGGAGCTCAAGATGAAATTTCAGGATCCCAAAAAATGATCAAAATGGCCACCAACATCACCATCATCACTAACTCTTTCACCCAAGGGAAGTTGCACCAAATCAAGAACACCCTAAGGATTTTGACCATAAACAACTTGAAATGGTGACTTACCAGTTGACTTGTTCACAAAGCTGTTATAGGCAAAATTTACCTCGGGTAATGCCAAATCCCATTACTTGGGCTTCGCTCCAACAATACATCGCAATAAATTACCCAGACTTTGATTGACCACTTCTATTGGGCCATCATTTTGTGGATGATAAGCAGTACTAAACTGTAACTTTGTTCCCATCTTCCATAAGGTCCTCCCGAAATGACTCAAGAACTTAGTGTCCCGATCAGAGGTAATTGTTTTTCGAACCCCATTGAATCTCAGTATTTCAGAAAAGAATAGCTCAGCCACCCTAGTGCATCACTAGTTTTCTTACAAGAAATTAAATGAGCCATTTTTGAGAATCTATCCACAACTACAAAGATAGATTCATTACCTCATTGTGTATGTGGCAGTCCCAATACAAAATCCATACTCAAGTATGCCCATGGTCCTATCGATACTGGAAATGGCATGTACAAACGAGTGTTCTAGGAGTGCCCTTTGGAAACTTGACAAACTCGACACCTTTCCACAAACCTGGTGATATCTCTCTTCATCTTTGGCCAGTAGTACTTATCTGCTACCAAGGCTATGTTTTATCCTTCCCAAAATGCCCAGCCATACAACTTCTATGAAATTCTCTAATAATATTTTCCCTCATTGAGCCTACAGGAATGCACAACTATTTTCCCTTGATTAAATAACCATCTTGCATAAGATACTCAGCTTGAATGGTCTCTGTGTGCCCAGGTACTCGATTCCTCAACTAACCAACAACTTCCCAAAAGTCACTATCAGATTCATACAAGTACTTGATTGCATCCAAGCCAACTACTTCTATTTCCATGATGGTGACAAGAACAACATGCCTGCTTAAGGCATCTACAACTTGATTTTGTTTCCCTGATTTATTCTTCAGAACAAAAGTAAACCCTTGGAGGAAAGGGACCCATTTTGCGTGTCTAGTGTTAAATTTCTTTTGTGTGTTTGGATATTTTATAGCAATATGGTATGTAAACAACACAAATTCTTTGGGTACCAAATAATGCTTCCAATGCCTCAGATCTTGCACAATTGCATGGAAATCTATATCATATGTAGAATATTTCATTCGCACATTATTAGATTTTTCACTAAAAAAGGCAATGGGCTTACCTTCTTGGCTGATTACATCACCAATGCCCACATGTGAGGCATCACAGTTCACTTAAAACAATTTATCAACATCTTGTAAGGCCAATATAGGAGCTTTAGTGACCCTTTTCTTTAAATTCTGGAAACTCTCTTTAGCCTCTTTGGTCCATGAGAACTCTCGACCATTAGTGCAATCTGTCACAGGTTTGAGAATGCTGCTAAAATTATGAATGAACTTTCTATAGAAAGTATCCAAGCAATGAAAACTTCCAACCTCGATGATACTACATGGGCTATGCCATTCATAAATGGCTCAAACTTTCTCTGGATCCATGCTGATACCATCTGAACAAATGACAAATCTAAGAAAAACAAGGCTTTCTTGCATGAACCTACATTTCTTCAAATTAGCATAGAGTTTCTCTCTTCTTAATACCCACAATATGATCCTCAAGTGTTGCATATGTTCTTCCCTTCCCTTACTGAAAATTAGTATATCATCAAAATAAAATACTAAAAAATTGCCAATGTAGGGACACAACACAGTATTCATGAGTCTCATAAAAGTTCTAGGTGCATTTGATAAACCAAAAGGCATAATATTCCATTGATACAAACCATCCCTAGTTTTTGAAATTAGTTTTCCATTCATCCCCTTCTCGGACGCAGATTTGGTGGTACCCAGTTCGACGATCAATCTTAGTGAAATGTGTTTCTCCAACAAGAACATCCATCATATCATCTAAATGAGGGATAGAAAAATTATACCTGATGGTTATTCTATTGATTTCTCGACTGTCTATGCACATACTCCATGTTCCATCCTTCGTTTGGGTTCATAATGCTAGTACAACATAGGGCTCATGCTTTCTTGTAGTAACCCTTTATGTATAAGCTCAGTTACCTATTTGTTAAGTTCTTCATGTTGCATCAGACTCATCCAGTAAGTCACATGATTGGGAAGACTTGCTCCTGGGATAAGATCAATATGATGTTGGATATCTCATTATGGGGGAGCCCATCAAGTAGTTCCTCTAGAATGACATCTGAATACTCTTTCAACACCGTAGCTGATTTTGGTGGTATGGTCAAGTCTTCCTCTTTCCCTCTCTACACTACCAATGCATAACAACACCCTGTTACTTTCATTTCTTTGACAAGTTCCTTTTTAGATAGCATTCTCTCATATTTTCCTTCATTCATAAGAGGTAACAGGATCACCTTAGATCCATCCTTCCAGAAGGTGTAAGCATTCTTCTCTCAATTATGTATAACCTTTCTCTCATACTTTCAGGGGTGACCTAATAGGACATAGCATGCATCCATTGGAATGACATCACACCATAACTCATCCTTGTAGACCATTCCTATGGAAAACTTAGCAAGGCACCTCTTATCTACTGTAACTTCATTTCCCTTTTTCAACCATGCTACCCAATAGGCACAAGGGTGATTTTCACACTGGAGGTTTAGTTTCTCCACCATTTCTTTAGAAACCATGTTCTCACAACTACCTCCATCAACAATTACTTGACATACCTTTCCACCTGAGGTAGGCCTTGTTCAGAATATGCTAGTTTTGAGCCATGAATCATCAACGCCTTTCTCCTCTATACCTTCCTTTTCTAGAATAATCATTGTCCTACTCATCATGAGACTTTCTCTGATTTCTTGAGACACTTCTTGTTTTGATCCTTCATTCTCAACCTGGGCTAGGTTCACTCTTGATGGCCCTCGATTTCCATCTTGCATCTTTAAATTTGAACACTCGAAGGTCCTGTGTCCTTCTTTTCCACATCTGAAATAAGTGAATGGTCTTCTCTAGCCTTCCCATCCTCTTCCATTACCGTAGCCTCTTCTACGTTTGAACCCCCTTCCTCTATGTTTATTCCATGGATTTGAATGGGTATCTTCTTGTTTCTCACTTCCTTGTCTCGAACTTGAGCCTCCTCAAAATAGAGTTGATGTACCTCTTCTTCCTCCTCTATTCCTCTGATTGTACTGCCTAGTTTTTTTTTCTTCAGCCTTTAGAGCCAACTGATAGGCATCATCCATATAGTTGATCTAATGCATGCTTAGCTCATCCAGAATAGTCTATTTTGGACCATTTAAATACCTTGTAGCCATATTTTCATTACTTTCTTGATGTTTTATATGGATGGACAACTTATAAAACTCATCAATATAATATTCCACAAAAGATAAGTTCTATTTCAAATTCAGAAACCTTCAGAAGAGTGTTTGAGCATAATCCACCAGTAAGAATTTTTATCTCATCTTTTTCTGCATTTTGCTCCATTTCTTTATTTTATCCTTCTCTTTCTTTGTTCTTTTATTTTGGAGATTATCCCAATAGATCATCGCATGTCCCTGTAACTTGGTGCATGCAAACCTCATCTTCTTTTCTTCTGTCATAGAATTCCATTCAAAAAATTCCCCATCTCATTTAAGCAATATATCACTTCCTATGGCTTAAGACTACCTGAATAGTCTGAAACATCAACCTTGATCACCTTATTTTTCCCCTTCAAGACTCTAAACAACCTCTCTTCGAAAGTCATTGCTTCTTCTTATCCTTCTTCTATTACTTCAGCTCCCTGGTTTGCTTCTCCATCAGATTCATCTTCTTCTCTTTGTAATCCATGGTTTTCCAATCGGTTCATGAGTTTTACTACTTGTCTTTGCAAGCTTATCATATCGCTATGTGTCTGGTTAAGACCTCTACCTCTTCCTCTTCCTCTTCTAGCCCTCATCCAACTCTGATACCAAATGATGTAGCCCAAATACCATTTACAAAAATTATTCAAAAGATACACAGCAAAATGTTACAGAATTCAAATTCTTCATTAACTTCTCCAACTTACTCTCCCTCTACAATGAAATAAAACTTCTACTTAATACAATTCTAAAAATTACCATATTTGGCAGGTTTTTGTGAAAAAAAGATTTTTCCATTTTTGGTAATTTTTAAAACTCATCCTATGAATCCCAATTTTTCCGAAGAAAAACTCCCAACTAAGGCAAGTCAAATTGCCAACTAATCCATGGAATCAGAAACATGATTTCAGATTTATTACAAAAACAAAACTCACAAAACTAGAAAGAAAAATAAAAAGCCAATTTTGGAGGTTAAGATGAAATTTTAGGCTCCCAAAAAATGGTCAAAATGGCCACCAACATCACCATCATCAATAACTCCATCATCACTAACTCTGTCACCCAAGGGAAGTTGCACCAAATAAAGATCACCCTAAGGGTTTCAACCATAAACAACTTGAAAGCATGACTTACTAGTTGACCTATTCACAGAGCTGTTATAGGCAAATTCTGCCTGGGGTAATGCCAAATGCCATTTCTTGGGATTCCCTCCAACAATACATCGCAAAAAATTACCCAGACTGCGATTGACCACTTCTCTTTGGCCATCAATTTGTGGATGATAAGCACTACTAAACTGTAACTTTGTTCCAATATTCTTCCATGCAATCTCACTATTTCAGAAAAGAATAACTTAGCCACCCTAGTGGCATCACTAGTTTTCTTACAAGCAATGAAATGATCCATTTTTTAGAATCTATCCACAACTACAAAGATAGAGTCATTACCTTGCTCTGTATGTGGTAGTCCCAATACAAAATCCATACTCAAGTCTGTCCATGGTCCTATCGGTACGGGAATGGCATGTACAAACTAGTGTTCTAGGAGTTCCCTTTGGCTACTTGACAAACTCAGAACATCTTCACAAACCTGGTGGTATCTCTCTTCATCTTTGGCCAGTAGTACTTATCTGCTACCAAGGCTATTGTTTTATCCTTCCTAAAATGCTCATCTATACCACTGCTATGAAATTCTCTAATAATATTTTCCCTCATTGAGCCTACAGGAACTCACAACTATTTTCCCTTGAATAAATAACCATCTTGCATAAGATACTCACCTTGAATGGTGCCTGTGTGCCTATGTACTAGATTCTTCAATTCATTAACAACTTCCCAAAAGTCACTATCAGATTCATACAAGTCCTTGATTGCATCAAAGCCAACTATTTTTGTTTCCATGATGGTGAGAAGCACAACATGCCTACTTAAGGCATCTGCAACTTGATTTTGTTTCCCTGATTTATCCTTCAGAACAAAAGTAAACCCTTGGAGGAAAGAGACCCATTTTGTGTGTCTAGTGTTCAATTTCTTTTGTGTGTTCATATACTTTAGAGTAATATGGTCTGTAAACAACACAAATTCTTTGGGTACCAAATAATGCTTCTAGTCTCTCAGAGCTTGCACAATTGCATGGAACTCTATATCATATGTAGAATATTTCATTCGCAGATCATTCAATTTTTCACTAAAAAAGGCAATGCGCTTACCTTCTTGGCTGAGTATAGCACCAATGCCCAGATGTGAGGCATCAGAGTCCACTTCAAACACTTTATCAAAATCTTGTAAGGCCAATATAGGAGCTTTAGTGACCCTCTTCTTTAAATACTGGAAACTCTCTTTAGCCTCTTTGGTCTATGAGAACTCTCGACCCTTAGTTCAATTTTTCATAGGTTCTACAATGCTACTGAAATTATGAATGTACTTTCTATAGAAATTTCCCAAGCCATGAAAACTTCTCACCTCAGTGATACTATGTGGGCTACGCCATTCAAGAATGGCTCAAACTTTCTCTGGATACATGCTGATACCATCTGAAGAAATGAAAAATCCTAGAAAAACAAGGTTTTCTTGCACGATGCTACATTTCTTCAAATTAGCATAGAGTTTCTCTCTTCTTAATACCCCCAATATGATCCTCAAGTGTTGCAGATGTTCTTCCCTTCCCTTACTAAAAATCAATATATCATCAAAATAAACTACTACAAACTTGCCAATGTAGGGACGAAACACATTATTCATGAGTCTCATAAAAGTGCTAGGTACATTTGATAAACCAAAAGGCATAACCTTCCATTCATATAAACCATCCCTAGTTTTGAAAGAAATTTTACATTCATCCCCTTCTCGGATGCGGATTTGGTGGAACCCACTTTGCAGATCAATCTTAGTGAAATGTGTTGCTCCATCAAGAACATCCATCATATCATTTAAATGAGGGATAGGAAAATGAAACCTGATGGTTATCCTATTGATTGCTCAACTGTTTGTGCACATCCTCCATGTTCCATCCTTATTTGGGTTTAGTAATGTTGGCACAACAGAGAGGCTCATGCTTTCTTACACTAACCCTTTATGTATGAGCTCAGTTACATGTTTCTTCAGTTTTGCATGTTGTGTGGGACTCATCTTATAAGTCACTTGATTAGGAAGAATTACTCCTGGGATAAGATAAATATGATGTTTGATATTCATTTCATCAGGTACTTCCTCTGGAATGACATCTGAATACTCTTTCAACACCATAGCTACTTCTGGTGGTATATTCAAGTCTTCCTCTTTCCCTCTCTGCACTACCAATGCATAACAACACCTTGTTACTTTCTTTTTTTTAACAAGTTAATTTTCAGATAGAATGCTCTCATCTTTTCCTTCATTCCTAAGAGGTAAGAGGATCACCTTAGATCCATCCTTCCAGAAGGTGTAAGTATTCTTCTCTCCATTATGAATAACCTTTCTATCATACTGCTAGGGGCGACCTAATAGGACATGGCATGCATCCATTGGAATCAGATCACACCATAACTCATCCTTGTAGACCTTTCCTATGGAAAATTTAACAAGGAACCTCTTATCTAGTCTAACTTCATTTCCCTTTTTGAACCATGCTACCTGATAGGGACAAGGGTACTTTTCACATTGGAGGTTTAGTTTCTCCACCTATGCTTTAGAAATCATGTTCTCACAACTACCTCCATCAATAATTATGTGACATACCTTTCCACCTGAGGTGCACCTTTTTAAGAATATGCTAGTTCTGAGCCATGAATCATCAGTCCCTTTCTCCTCTATACCTTCCTTTTCTGGAATAATCATTGTCCTCCTCATCATGAGACTTTCTCTGATATCCAGAGACACTTCTTATTTTGATCCTTCATTGTCAACCTGGGCTAGGTTCACTATTAATGGCCCTCATTGATTTCCATCTTGCATGTTAAAATTTGAACACTCAAAGGTCCTATGTCCTTCTTCTCCACATCTAAAATAAGTGAATGGTCTTCTCTGGCCTTCCCATCATCTTCCATTACCGTAGCCTCTTCCACATTGAAACCCCGTTCCTCTTTGCTGAGTACATGGATTCAAATGTGTTTCTTCTTTTTTCTCACTCCCTTGACTGGAACTTGAGCCTCCTTGAAATGGAGTTGATCTATCTCTTTGTCCTCCTCTATTCCTTTGATTATACTTTCTAGTTTGTTTTTCTTCAGCCTTTTGAGCCAACTGATAGGCATCCTCCATATAGTTGATCTGATGCATGTTGAGCTCATCCTGAATAGTGTATTTTAGACCATTTAAATACCTTGCAGACATCTATTCATTACTTTCTTGATGTTCTATATAGTTGGACAACTTATAAAACTCATTTGTATAATCTTGCACAGAAGATAAGTGTTGTTTCAAATTCTGAAACCTTCAGAAGATTGTTTGAGCATAATCCACCGGTAAGAATTTTTCTCTCAAATTTTTCTTCATTTTGCTCCATTTCTTGATTTTATCCTTCCCCTTCTTTGTTCTTTCATTTTGGAGATGATCCCACCAGATCATCGAATGTTCCTTTAACTTGGTGCATGCAAACCTCATCTTCTTTTCTTCTGTCATAGTCTTCCATTCAAAAAACTTCTCCATCTCATTTAACCAATCTATCACTTCCTCTGGCTTAAGACTACCTGAATATTCTAAAACATCAACCTTGATCGCTTCATTTTTAGCCTCAAAGACTCTAAGCAGCCTCTCTTTGAAACTCACTGCTTCTTCTTGTCCTTCTTTTATTCCTTCAGCTCCTTCATTTGCTTCTCCATCAGATTCATCTTCTTCTCTTTGTAATCCATGGTTTTCCAATCAGTTCATGAGTTATGATACTTATCTTTGCAAGCTTATCATACCTCTATGCATCTGGGTAAGACCTCTACCTCTTCCTCTTCATCTTCCAGCCATCATCCTGCTTTGATACCAAATGATGTAGCCCAAATACAATTAACATAAATTATTCAGAAGACACACAACAAAATATTACAGAATTCTAATTCTTCATTAACTTCTCCCACTTACCTTCCCTCTATAATGAAATAAAACTCTTACTTAATACAATTCTAAAAATTACCATATTTGGCAGGTTTTCGGGAAAAATAGATTTTTCCATTTTTGGTAATTTTTAAAACTCATCCTATGAATCCCGATTTTTCCCAAGAAAAGCTCCCAACTAAGGCAAGTTGAATTGCCAACTAATCCACAAAATCAGAAACATGATTTCAGATTTATTACAAAAACAAAACTCAAAAAATTGGAAAGAAAAAGAAAAAGCCAATTTTAGAGGTCAAGATGAAATTTCAGGCTCCCAAAAAATGGTCGAAATGGCCACCAACAACACCATCATCACTAACTTTGTCACCCAAGGGAAAATTCACCAAATCAAGAACACCCTAACGATTTCGACCATAAACAACTTGAAATGGTGACTTACCAGTTGACTTGTTCACAAAGCTGTTATAGGCAAATTCTGCCTGGGATAATGCCAAATCCCATTGCTTGGGGTTCCCTCCAACAATACATTGCAAAAAATTACCCAGACTTTGATTCGCCACTTCTATTTGGCCATTAGTTTGTGGCCAATAAGAACTACTAAACTGTATATTTGTCCCCATCTTCTTCCATAAGGTCCTCCCAAAATGACTCAAGACCTTAGTGTCCCGATCAGAGGTAATTATTTTTAAAACCTCATACAATCTCACTATTTTAGAAAATAATAACTCAGCCACCCTAGTGACATCACTAGTTTTCTTACCAGCAATTAAAAGGGCCACTTTTGAGAATCTATCCACAACTACAAAGATACAGTCATTACCTAGCTGTGTATGTGGCAGTCCCAATACAAAATCCATACTCAAGTCTGTCCATGGTCCTATCGGTACTAGCAATGGCATGTACAAACCAGTGCTCTAGGAGTGCCCTTTGGTTACTTGAGAAAATCGACACCTTTCCACAAACCTGCTGATATCTCTCTTCATCTTTGGCCAGTAGTACTTATCTGCTAGCAAGGCTATTGTTTTCTCCTTCCCAAAATGCCCAACCATACCACTACTATGAAATTCTCTAATAATATTTTCCCTCATTGAGCCTATAGGAATGTACAAATTTTTTCCCTTGAATAAATAACCATCTTGCATAAGATACTCACCTTGAATGGTGTCTGTGTGCTGAGGTACTAGATTCTGCAACTGATCACCAACTTCCCAAAAGTCACTATCAAATTCATACAAGTCCTTGATTGCATCAAAGCCAACTACTTTTGTTTCCATGATGGTAAGAAGCACAACATGCCTGCTTAAGGCATCTGTAACTTGATTTTGTTTCCCTGATTTATACTTCAGAATAAAAGTAAACCCTTTGAGGAAAGAGACCCATTTTTCATGTCTAGTGTTCAATTTCTTTTGTGTGTTCAGATATTTTAGAGAAATATGGTCTATAAACAACACAAATTCTTTGGGTACCAAATAATGCTTCCAATATCTCAGAGCTTGCACAATTGCATGGAACTCTATATCATATGTAGAATATTTCATTCGCACATCATTAAATTTTTCAGTAAAAAAGGTAATGGGCTTACCTTCTTGGTTGAGTACAGGACCAATGCCCACATGTGAGGCATCACAGGCCACTACAAATACTTTATCAAAATCTTGTAAGGCCAATATAAGAGCTTCAGTGACCCTCTTGTTTAAATACTGGAAACTCTTTTCAGCTTCTTTAGTCCACGAGAACTCTCGGCCCTTAGTGCAATTTGTCATAGGTGCTACAATGTTGCTAAAATTATGAATGAAATTGCTATAGAAATAGGTAGAAACATGAAAAATTCTCACCTTAGTGATACTACTTGGGCTATGCTATTCAAGAATGGCTCAAACTTTCTCTGGATCCATGCTGATACCATCTGCAGAAATGACAAATCCCAAAAAAAAAGGATTGCTTGCATGAACCTACATTTCTTCAAATTAGCATAGAGTTTCTCTCTTCTTAATACCCCCAATATGATCCTCAAGTGTTGCAGATGTTCTTCCCTTCCCTTACTAAAAAGTTGTATATCATCAAAATAAACTACTACAAACTTGCCAATGTAGGGAAGTAACATAGTATTCATGAGTCTCATAAAAGTGCTAGGTGCATTTGATAAACCAAAAGGTATAACCTTCCATTCATACAAACCATCCCTAGCTTTGAAATTAGTTTTCCATTCGTCCCCTTCTCAGATGCAGATTTTGTGGTACCCACTTCGCAGATCAATCTTAGTGAAATGTGTTGCTCCAGCAAGAACATCCATCATATCATTTAAACGAGCGATAGGAAAATGATACATGATGGTTATCCTATTGATTTGTCGACTTTCTGTGCACATCCTCCATGCTCCATCCTTCTTTGGGATTAGTAATGCTGGTACAACATAGGGGCTCATGCTTTCTTGCACTAACCCTTTATGTATGAGCTCAATTACCTATTTGTATAGTTTTGCATGTTGCGTTGGACTCATCTTGTAAGCCGCTTGATTGGGAAGACTTTCTCCTCAGATAAGATCAATATGATGTTGGATATCTCATTTTGGGGGGAGCCCATCAGGTAGTTCCTCTAGAATGACATCTGAATACTCTTTCAACACCATAGCTACTTCTGGTGGTATGGTCAATTTTTCCTCTTTCCCTCTCTTCACTACCAATGCATAACAACACCATGTTACTTTAATTTCTTTGACAAGTTCCTTTTCAGATAGCATGCTCTCATCTTTTCCTTCATTCCTGAGAGGTAACAGGATCACCTTAGATCCATCCTTCCATAAGGTGTAAGTACTCTTCTCTCCATTATGAATAACCTTTCTGTCATACTGCCAGGGGTGACCTAATAGGACATAGCATGCATCCATTGGAATCACATCACACCACAACTCCTCCTTATAGACCTTTCCTATGGAAAATTTAACAAGGCACCTCTTAACTACTGTAACTTCATTTCCATTTTTGAACCATGATACCCGATAGGGATGAGGGTGCTTTTCACACTGGAGGTTTAGTTTCTCCACCATTGCTTTAGAAACCATGTTCTCACAACTGCCTCCATAAAAAATTACTTGACATACCTTTCCACCTGAGGTACACCTTGTTCAGAATATGCTAGTCCTTAGCCATGAATCATCAACACCTTTCTCCACTATACCTTCCTTTGCTAGAATAATCATTGACCCCCTCATCATGAGACTTTCTCTGATATCTAGAGACACTTCTTGTTTTGATCCTTCATTGTCAACCTGGGAAAGGTTCAATCTTGATGGCCCTCCTTGATTTCCATCTTGCATGTTAAAATTTGAACACTCGAAGGCCCTGTGCCCTTCTTATCCACATCTGAAACAAGTGAATGGTCTTCTCTGGCCTTCCCCTCCTCTTCCATTACCATAGGCTCTTCCACATTGGAACCCCCTTTCTCTTTGTTGATTCCATGGATTCAAACAGGTTTCTTCTTGTTTCTCACTCCCTTGACTAGAACTTGAGCCTTCTCGAAATGGAGTTGATGTACCTCTTCATCCTCCTCTATTCCTTTGGTTGTACTGCCTAGTTTTTTTTTCTTCAGCCTTTAGAGCCAATTGATAGGCATCCTCCATATAGTTGATCCAATGCATGCTTAGCTCATCATGAATAGTGTATTTTAGACCATTTAAATACCTTAAAACCATCTATTCATTAATTTATTGATGTTCTATACAGATGGACAACTTATAAAACTCATCTGTATAATCTTGCACAAAAGACAAGTTTTGTTTCAAATTGTGAAACCTTCGGAAGTGTGTTTTAGCATAATCCATCGGTAAGAATTTTTCTCTCAGCTTTTTCTCCATTTTTCTCTATTTCTTGATTTTATCCTTCCCTTTCTTTGTTCTTTCATTTTGGAGATGATCCCACCAGATCATTGCATGTCCCTTTAACTTGGTGCATGCAAACCTCATCTTCTTTTCTTCTGTCATAGACTTCAATTCAAGAAACTTCCCCATCTCATTTAACCAATCTATCACTTATGATGGCTTAAGAATACCTAAATAGTTTGAAACATCAACCTTTATCGCTTCATTTTTCCCCTCCAAGACTCTAAGCAGCCTCTCTTCAAAACTCACTGCTTCTTCTTGTCCTTATTCTATTCCTTTAGCTCCTTGGTTTTCTTCTCCATCAGATTCATCTTCTTCTCTTTGTAATCCATGGTTTTCCAATCGGTTCATGATTTATGTTACATGTCTTTGCAAGCTTATCATATCTCTCTACATCTGGGTAAGACCTCTACCTCTTCCTCTTCCAGCCATCATCCCGCTCTGATACCAAATGATGTAGCCCAAATACCATTAACAAAAATTATTCAGAAGATACACAACAAAATGTTACAGAATTTGAATTCTTCATTAACTTCTCCAACCTACTCTCCCTCTACAATGAAATAAAACTCCTACTTAATACAATTCCTAAAATTACCATATTTGGTAGGTTTTCGGGAAAAACTAATGTTTCCATTTTTGGTAATTTTTAAAACTCATCTTATGAATCCCAATTTTTCCCAAGAAAAGCTCCCAGCTAAGGCAAGTTCAATTGCCAACTAATCCACGAAATCAGAAACATGATTTTGGATTTATCACAAAAAAGAAACTCAAAAAACTGGAAAGAAGAAAAAGCCAATTTTGGAGGTCAAGATGAAATTTTAGGCTCCTGAAAAATGGTCAAAATGGCCACCAACAGAGCTGGCTAAGTTGGCATTGCCATTAACTCTAGCTCATGAATCTGTATGTAAAATTTTAGTCAAAACCCACATCCGAGTCAAATGTTATGACCCTTTAAATCTCCCGCATCAAGTACTCTCAAAAGTACTTACTTTCGATCGAAAGTAAGTAAGTACTTTCGATCGAAAGTACTTACCTACTTTCGATCGAAAGTAGTTTAGTACTTTCAAACCACATTTTTTAACCTGCTGAAATAGTCATTTTCACTGTTTTGGCTGGGTTGAAAGTCCAT
>MU228485.1:1044554-1055929 GCA_018584345.1 Thuja plicata
TATATATATATATATATATATATATATATTGGTGCAGGAGCACCTAGGTAGGGCTAATTGTGCAATGTAACCTAGGGCTTCTTTGATGTTTTGGCTTGTAGTGGTTATAGAAAGACCACCAGGTTAATAAAGGGACATGTAGGTCCTAGTGCGTAGTGTGTTAAGTGAGGGGATACCTAATTGGGTCCTTAGTGACCTTTAAGTCCAATCTAGGCTAATTAGGGTGTTTTAAGATTTAGTGCCAAATTTGGCCAAGCAAGGGACTAGAGGTCATATTTAATTTTATTACACCTTAGTTAGTGATTTGGGCAAGTTTGGACAACTTTTGACCAAGTTTGGATAGCATATCCAAAAAGTTGCAAAAGTTGTCAATGTTGTGATTGACAATATTGACAACATTTGTTGCAAGAATGTAACTTCGATGGAATTAGTTCCTTAACTGTCTGAAACTAGTGGTTTTGTGCCTTGTTCAACTAGTTAAGGCTATCCTTGATCATTTGTAAGGGTTGGCATTATTGTGTTAGAGTGTGTACGGACTGTATAATCAAAGAACTGTTACAGTTTTTGTGATTTATGAGCATTTGGCATTAAGATGGATTAGATCATCTTATGTAACTTGTGATTATGTTAATTTAGATTGTTTTAGGATTCCTTGTGGAGTTAGTTTTCTATTTTTTGTTGATTTAGTTTCTTTAATAAATTCCTTTAGTTTCTGTCCAGTTGCTATCCTGATTCAGGCAACTTACACAAATGGAGTCATAGATCCATTTTCCACCATGGAACTTGCACGAGCCATTGGGATATGGAAGGTGACTCCATGTAAATTATGTATAGTGAAGGAGGGGCCCAAGAAATCATGGTATCTATTTATAAGGTGATGCCCTAGGTGAGCCAGAGATGCATGGCTAGGGATCACCAGTAGTTTCCAAGCTAGTTTGGTGGATTGAAAGCATTCATTGATTCAATCAAAGCTTGGAGGGGAGTAGAGTTATGAGTTGTGGAGTTCCAACTTGTATGGGAAGGTTTGGTGAATCAATCTTTATGGAAAGAAAAAAAATTCTGTCAAACTAGCTTTGAAAGCCATGAAACCCTGAATTTTAGCCTCATTTATAGGTAGAGCTATACGGATAGCTTGGAAACCCTAGAGCTAGAAAATCTCTAGTGTCTTGATAAAGGGTATCTGGATCCTATGCCTGTTTTCATACTTGTTAAGAATTTTTGTGAGTTATTGTAGAAAAAGAGCCCAACTAGGCCTAATTTCTTGTAGCCCTATTTGGGAAGCAATTGTTGTGTTTCTTGGAACTTGATTAGGGTTCCAATGAAAAATATGGTTGCAGGTTGGAAAGGATCCTAGTAACATCTTGAAAGCCCTATTTCTCTCTATGGAGTGGTTACTGACATGTACATACATATGTCATATAAACATACATATGACATGTACATACATATGACATGTACCTACATACATATGACATATGTATGTACATATGTATCTACATGTATCATATGTATGTACATGTCATATGTATGTTTATATGTATCTACATGTTGAATATGTATACATACATGTATGTCAAATGTATGTATATATATGTACTTATGTGTACATATGTCATGTGTATATATATTACACATACATCTGTATGTACATATATACATGTGTACACATATGTTGTCACATATACATACCTAGACATGTGTACATATACATGTGTGTAATTGATTTAAATGAAATTTAAAAGTAATTGATTTTTCTTTGAAATAATGTAGTTCGAAATGTGTACTTTCATTTTATTTTAAATAAACTTCTAGGAAAACAAATATTTAGACTTCATTTGATAGTAAATAAAATCTTTCAGGTAACACATGGCAGATGCACCGATTCCCCCCGAGGAACTATTTGCATGCACTAATAGAGAAATTCAAAGGTTGCAAGATTCCATTAATAATCTTACTAGCTCTATTGTTTATAAGAACACATGTCAATCTATACTTCATAGCTTGATTACTATTAGGGGTGACATTCATGGTACCACTCCCTATGGCCCATATATTATAGAGGCCATACCTGAGAGGAAGAGACAAGAAGTTGGCTATGGTCTTTCTCTCAAGGAGGTACAGGCTTTAGTGCCTAAAGCCACCTTGAAAAGAAAAGTTTTTCCATTTTATATAGAGTTACAATATGTGAAGGGACATCAAGTTACAAGGTGTCAGGATCCTACCATATCAACATTGATATACCCATGATTTCTATCTATTCATGGTCATTATCCAAATAATGACTAGATTCCATTGTACTTTGGACAACAATTTTTTTTTTAGGTTCATTTAGGGAGGGTAGTTAATTACACTAGTTTTCCAAGAAATCTAGGATAGGGGCATGACAGACTTGCTAATAGAGATGCTTATTGTTGAGAAGATCACCAGAGGCTAGTACACAAGGACATTGTTGGTCAGAGGGCACCTGTGATAGCTCCTTCATTGGGTCCTATTGCAGATGATGTTATCTATACCACCCAGCTTTGAGGTGTGATTGATAGTGTGGGAGACATTGCAGCAGCTGTTGTATCCATATCAAGTGATCAAGATGGTCAGTACTTGATGTCTCGATGACACTCCAGATCATCAGTTGGAGCATCTGTTAGCGGGGCCACACATAACATGTATACTACAATGGGGATCCCTTCAAATTCTAGCCTAGAGAGACTTAGAGGAGATACGACATGTGTCACATTTTCTAGCTTGGCTAAGGATTTGTTTGATGCTTATGCATTTATAGAAATAGAGCATGATATCCCCATATTGAGTGTTAGAGTTCATGTGGGTACTGTCAGATACACCCAGCCACCTCATTCTCACCTAGACCGTGGCCATAGTGGTAGTGCTCATGAGGATCCACCCACTGACCACTCTATTGCTGCAGAGGGATGGGAAAAGCGTATGAACCTTTCAATCAGTGCAGTGTAGTAGTTCTCTGATGTTGGCCTTGAGGATGTTAACTTCAGCATTGCCACTATAGGTTACCTAGATTTTCTAACACATAATGATACGACTTCCATGCCATCTCATTTGGTTAGTATATTGCTGGTGCAGGAGCACCCTAAGGTCTTTAGGTAGATCTTTAGATATTTTTGGCTTGTAGGTTGGTTTGGCCAACCATCCATGAATAAGGACTAATCTATAAAGTCCATAGTTTGTTTTGAGGTGTGATTAGAGTTAAGAAAGATTAGGGTTTGTGTGTTGTTTGAGTTTAGTTGATTCTAGGGGTCTAGAACCTAGAAGTCAACTTAAAAGTCAAAGGGTTGACCAAAGTCCCAAAGTGGGAATATTTTTAATTTTTTAATGTTATTAAGTCATTTGAGGACAATTGGTAAGGTTTGGAACCAATTACAACCCTCAAAGTTGAGAAAGTGACATTTTGACAAAAGTTGTCAAAGTTGTCATGACAACTTTTAAAGTTGTCATGACAACATTTCCTAGATTTTAGGAATCCGCTCTTATGCTGCCCAAATCTTGAACAGAGGGTCTAGACAGGTGGGATGGAAGTATATAAGGTTATTTCAAACCTAATCTAATAGTTATATTTCACATTGTATAGACTGGTGTTTGACAAGAACCAATTTGCAGTGTAATTAAGCTACAAAGCCATCATCCATCACTTTGTTGGATTGAATGGATTGAATGAAAGCATGGAGAGTGTTTGAAATGTAATTTATGAGTTCTTTGTGGCATTATATTTGTTATTTTTTCTTTTTGATTAGGTTTTCTTTAATTTCTTGCATTCTTTGAGTTCAATGGATAGTTTTGGTCCAGTCGTGTAAAAGATGACTTTTCTTAGTGTTCCCGTGGTTCAAAATCCATGACCACTTGGAATCCATTGGATCCATGTATATAATTTGTAAATATGTCTTGTGGAGTTTGTGTGTGCATGGGAAGCTTGAGAAATTTTAGGCCCTAGGAAAGTACTAGCTATTCTAGCTAGGGTGACTAAGTAGTGCAACAGCAATGGAGATTGCCAATTGATTGGTATGTGCCAATCAATGATAGTGGGGTGAAGGGGCAATTTGGTGTTGAAATTTTGATGGAAGGAGGTTTTCAGAGGAGCTAATTAGATCAGTGGAAGAAGATCAAGAAACCAGATCAGCCATCATGCCCTAGGAACCCTTGTTTTTAGGGGTTTGGTGAAAGTCCATTGTACGGACAAGATGGGAATTAGAAACCTAGAAAATCTTGATGGCGAGGAAAAAACCACAAAAAATATGCATTTTTTTTCTAGGGTTGTTAAGGGGTTTTAGGAGTAAAATAACCTTTTTCGGTGATTAGGAGGGCTAATAGGCCTAAAAAGGTTACAAGGCGTAAAAGATTAAATTTTTTTAACTCGATTGGAAAATGGGCAAGGATCCACAAAATTGAATCCATAGATGTTGGATTAGACCCAAGGAGAGTTAGGAAACCAATCCTTAAGAGGTTGACACCATTGGAGTGGTAGGAGGCTAGTTGAGCCACGGATGGAAGAAGGCTATGTGGGAGAGATTAGTGAAGAGGGTGAAGTTGGTGGAGAGCTCCTAGTGAAATTGAGGATCAGAGAGGAATCCTCTAGTTAGGGTAGAGATAGAAACCCTAAAGAAGACCAAGAGAAGGTCTTAGAGAGAGATAGAAGGCTCTAGGAGAGGAGATCCCCATAAAATGTGTATCAGAGCCATTGAAATTATTGGGATTGGGTTAGTGCATGATAGATTGGAGTGAATCCATAGGTGAGAACATCATGGTGACTAATGCAGAGTTGGCCAAGGATTTGTTAGAGCAACAAATAAAGAATAGGTTTCTTGAAGAGGCAATCGAGGAAATGAAGATCAAGATGGCAGAGGTGGTAGAGACTACCAGTAATTTGAGATAAGAAATGCATGAAGGGATAGATAAAGGAAAGAAACCAATAGAAGAGGAGGTAGAACCAGAGCTTGACCCTCTTCTACCTGAGGAACCATTCCTCAAAGCACTCAAAGTATTGAGTGGGAAGGCTCTAGAAGGAATACCAGTATTCTCTGGTAAGATGGACACTAAAATGGTTATTGAATGGCTTGAAGGGATGGAGAATCACTTCAAGTGTGATGGGATTACAAAAGCACAAAAGGTGAAAATAGCCAAGTCAAGGCTAAGAGGGAAAGCCCTCACATGGTGGAAGTTCTTGCAGGAAGAAAGAGAGAAAGAGGGAAAGAAGCCCATATCAAATTGGAAGACAATGGTTGCAAAGGTGAAGGAGAATTACCTTCCAAAAGACTATGAAATTCAACTACATAAGAAGAGGCAGAACCTTAGGCAAAAAGACCTAGACGTGCCAGCCTATACTGAAGAATTTCAAAAATTTTGTCTTAGATCAAGAATCTAGGAGATAGAGAGCGTCAAAGTTGCAAGATACCTTAATAGATTAAGGTGGTACATTCAAGAGGAAATTATTCTTTTTACCCTGACTTCCATTCATAGTTATTTTCAAATGGCTTTGAAGGTGGAAGAGAAACTCAAGAAGAGGAAGTATTCTAGCTCCAGAGGTAGAGGAGGGGGTAGAGACAACAGAGGTGGCCATAGAGGAGGTTCAAGTGGAAGAGGCAGTGAAAGTAGAGGACAAGGGGACTCTAGATATTTAGAGAAAGGAAAAGAAACACATAGTAGGAGTGGATACAATAACAGAGGAAGAATTTCTTACAATAGTGGCAGAGGAAGATCAAGAGGTTTTGGGAGAAGATCTCACTTTTCATCTATGAAGTGTTACTATTGTAGACAGATAGGGCATCCTGCATATAGGTGTCTAGATAAACCAACATCCTTACAAGGGGAGAAGAAGATAGTTTATGTCCAAGAGGAATATTTCTCTAAACAATCATAGGTTAGCCTAGATTAAAATAAAGGAGAACACCTTATGTTGAGAATAATACTGATCAAGACATGTCCCACCAAAGATGAGCACAAGCAGAGGAGGGCTCTTTTCAGAGTGAAGTGCAAGATATTGAGGAAAGTGTGCAAGGTGATCATTGATTTAGGGTCAACATATAATGTAATATCTAAGGAGGTAGTAGAGAAGTTGAAGCTCAATAAAATCCCACATGTGTTTCCTTATAAAGTTACATGGTTGACTAAGGGCCAAAATATCTTGGTGAACAAACAAGTGTGGGTAGGATTTTCCATTGGAAATTATCAAGATAGGATACTATGTGATGTGTTTCCAATGGATGCTTTCCATTTATTTCTTGGTAGACCATGGTAGTATGACATAGAATCTATCCATAATGGGAAAGATAACAAGTACTCCTTCAAGAAAAATGGGGTAACTTTCAAAATATAGTCTTTAATAGAAGAGGACATAGTGGAGAAGGAAGAATCCAGTGAAATGTTGATGAATGGAAAAGAATTCCTAAGGGATATGAAAGATGAAGAATTTGGATATACAATATTGTTAAAGCCAAAGGAGGAGGAGACTCATAAGAAATCACCTATGCCAAAAGAGGTGAGAGAACTTTTGGATCAGTTCAAGGATATAATTTGTGAAGGTACACCAGCTTCACTACCACCAAAAAGGGAGATAAGTCATCAAATTGAATTCATACTAGGAGAATCCTTGCCAAATAAAGCTGCATACAAGATGACACCAGAGATAAACAAGGAGATAGCTAGGTAGGTGCAAGATTTTTTGGATTAAGGATTTAATATGAAAAGCATCAGCCCTTGTGCTATACTAGTGGTGTTGGCTCCTAAGAAGGGAGGTAAGTGGATGATGTGTACTGATTCTAGGGTAATAAATAGGATAACTATCAGGTGTAGATTTCCAATTCCTAGAATAGAAGACTTGATGGATTGCTTGGGGGTGCTAATTACTTCTCTAAAATTGACTTGAAGAGTGGGTACTATCAAATTAGGATGAAGGAAGGTGATGAGTGAAAGTATGCATTTAAGAATACATAGGGGTTGTATGAATGGTTATTTACACTTGTTGGGCTTACCAATGCACCAAGCACCAAGCACCTTTATTAAGGTGATGAATGAGGTCTTGAAGGACTATATAGGAGTTTTTTTGGTTGTCTATTTAGATGAAATTCTCATATTCAGTAAAACTAATGAGGATCTGGTGCAGGAGCACACCTAGGCTAACCTCCAAGTTGTTTTCATTTTCGCTTGTACTTGAAATTGGCCAAGTCAAGATAGAATAGTTTATTTTTTGACCTTAGAAGGTCATTTCTATGTAGGCTAAGTGAGTTAGTCATTAATACTAAGGTCACAACAATAGCCATTGTTAGTAGTTTTTCAATTTATTAGGCTTAGATGGTAAATGTGGGATTGGAGTCATGAATGTGTCCTAAACTCTTAAATGTGGAAATAGAGATTCTTTGAGTCTTTTAATGATCTTGGATCCTTGAATTGAAGAAGTTAGAGGTCCTAAAATGTAGGGAGAAGGCATAATAGAGAAGATGCCAAAAGTTGCTAAATTGTTGTCATGACAACATTTGCAATAATTGCAAATGTTGCATGCAACATTGGTTACATTGTATTATCCTTTAAACTAGGACTGGTAAATTGACCAACAAGGCCTAGAATGAAGGAAGAAGGCATCTAATCGAAAAAAGGACTCAAATCAAGTAGTTAATCATTCATTGTAACAAGTGTGAAGTTGAATAGAGCTCTACAATTTTGGTTTTCTGAGAATCCCGAGAATTTCTTTGTGACAGTCACATTTTATGGATTGAGAGCTTGAATCTAATTGTTTTGCATGCATAGGATAGTTAGAGGCACTTTTCATTCAGTGAGTTAGTTGATTGGAGGTAGTATACAGTCGTAGTTAAATTGTTTTGTAACTAGAGAGTTCACTAGTCTTGTCCTGACCAGACAGTCAAGTCATGGCTCCCCCATGAAATATAACTATGGGAAACACCTAAGGGTAGATGGAAATGTTAGGGGATATAGTGGTGTACATATGTGTATAGTTAGACTTCCTAGAGAGTTGAGCTGCTATTTTTAGATCCAAGCCCTAGGAGAGCATGCACGGTTCGGTTAGTGGTTTGGAAGTGAAACAGTGAGCATTCATGTGTAGGGAAAGAAAGAACTGTATAGTCCAAGTACATTTCTAGTTAGGGTTTAGTGTTACCTTGACATGCTAGGAGTTTTGAGTCCATAACAATTAGTGGAGTAAAGTTTTGAGAAATTTTTGCATAGTCCTAGAATATAGGCCTATTAGCTCTATTGGTCCTAGTTTGTAGGAACCCCATGTAGGGATGAATTAGGGGTTTAATACTTACAAAATCCTTTGTAAATGGATAAAGGGTAGCTAGATATGGTCTTAGAATTTTAAATTCTTTGGAAATTTTTTGAAAGAAGTGAGAAAAAAATGCTATCAAGGGCTACAAGGAAGTAAGCCAAATTAGGCCTTTTGAAGACAAAAAGTTAGACTCGACTAAAAATGGATATGAGAACCATCAAGATGGATTCAATGGTGATAAAATGCAATGTCTACATGGTGATAAAATGCAATGTCTACATGGTGATGGACACCCCTGCAAGTGATTCATGAGTGTTAGAGTGGAAATTGGCTCTTAGACACTTCTAAGTGTAAGTAGGAGAAGTGAAGAAGTGAAGTAACTACTAGGGTGTTAGTCTTTCAAATGTGAAGCACAAAGTGGAGACTCTTAGAGAAGAGTAGGATTAGGAATTAGTTAATAATATAAGCCTAATAAGGACCTAGAGGAGATTAGGATCCTTGAAGAAGATAAAGAAGATCTTCTTAGGAGATTGTGCAAGCAAGCCATTTGGAACACTTACATCATATTCGTATCAGAGCTTGATTAAAGATCAGGCTTGTGGTTGATGTTTCAGCCTAATGAATCAGTGGGAAAGAATACACCTAGAAGTTCAAAGTAAGGTAAAACCATGGTGACTAATGCGTAGTTAGCCAAAAAGGTAGAAGATTGAGAAGAAGACAACAAGTTGTTAATAGAAAAGTTGTCTCAAATGGAGCAGCTCTTGGGAGAAGTCGAAGACAAAGCTGAGAAGATGAAAGATAAGATAGATCAGAAAGAAGAAGAAGAAGAAGAAAGGGAGAAAGGAGTGGATCTACAAGAGGAAGCTCCAACCCCTAACCCTATCAGTTCCCAAGAACCCTTCTTAAAGGCATTGAAGGCTTTAAGTGGTAAATCTTTGGAGGGTGTGCCACTATTTAGTGGACAAATGGAGCCAAATTTAGTAGTGGATTGGATAGATGGCATAGAGAACCATTTTAAATGTGATGGTATCATAGAGGCCCAAAAAGTGAATGTGGCCAAGTCAAGATTGAAAGGTTCAGCTCTCACATGGTGGAATTTTGTTCAAACTGAAAGAGAGAAAGAAGGAAAGAGTCCTATAGCCACATGGAAGGGCATGGTGACTAAGATGAAGTAGACCTATTTGCCTAATGATTATGAAGTGCAGCTACATATGAGGAGACATAATCTCAGACAAAAAGTCTTGGATGTCCAAGAATACATCGAAGAGTTCCAAAAATTGTGCTTAAGATCACAAGTGGTTGAAGATGAAAGCATCAAGCTAGCTAGGTATTTGAATGGACTCAAATGGTCTATTCAAGAAGACATGATTCTTGTGAACTTCAAAACCATCTACCAATTCTATCAAATGGCCTTGAAGATAGAGGAGAAAGGCAAAAGGAAACAAGAACAAAGTTTTAAAGGAAGAGGTAGAGGAAGAGGTAGTAGAGTACAAAGAGGTGGCTATGGTGGAAGGAGTTCATAATTAAGGACACAAGGAGAAGTAAAATACAATGAGCACCAAGAAGCAAGTTCTAGCAGAGGTGGAAGAGGAAGGAACTCAAGTTTCAGAGGTAGAAGTGGCGGACAAGGAAGAGGCAATTACTTTGCCAATATGAAATGTTACCATTGTAACCAAATGGGACACCCTTCCTATAGGTGTCCAGTGAAGGGTAGTACTTCTAAATGAGGTAACAAGAGGACTAATCTAGTCCAAGAAGACACAAATGTAGTT
The DNA here is from genome assembly GCA_018584345.1 of Thuja plicata. Taxonomy (NCBI): domain Eukaryota; kingdom Viridiplantae; phylum Streptophyta; class Pinopsida; order Cupressales; family Cupressaceae; genus Thuja; species Thuja plicata. The sequence continues at coordinate 1,054,569 of MU228485.1, forward strand.
TTTAAACACATTGAGGTAACATTAAATTCAGAGGAAGGTGAGAACCTCATGATGAGAACATTGATCAAGGAGCCAATTAAGGAGGAACCGAGACAAAGGAAGTCCTTGTTTACGATCAAGTGTAAGGTGATGGGAAAAGTATGTAGAGTCATTGTAGAATTAGGGTCTACTAACAACATTGTGTCAGAGGAAGCAGTCAGTAAACTAAACATGACAAGGATACCTCACACTCATCCCTACAAGGTAGCATGGCTCAATAAGGGACATAATGTTTTAGTGAATGAGAAAGCATGAGTGGAGTTCTCTATAGGGAGATATAAGGACAAGGTGCTATGTGATGTTCTGCCCATGGATACATGTCACTTCCTCCTAGGCAGGCCATGGAAATTTGACCGCCAAGCTATCCATGATGGAGTGAAGAGCTCCTATACTTTCAAGAGGGATAACATGAATTTCAAAATATAATCATTTTTAGAAGATATAGAGGTGAAGATAGCAGGTCCTAATGTACTAATGGTGAGTGAGAAAGAGTTCTTGGAAGCCATAGAGGAAGGAGAAGGAGTTGGCTTTGCACTAATGTTGAAACCCAAGGACGTGGAAGACAAAATGGTGAAGAGGATAGAGCTACCACAAGAGATACAAGAAATGTTGTAGAAGTATGAAGGTATTGTAAGTGATGGACAACCATCAACCTTACCCCCTATAAGACCCATAAGCCATAAGATTAACCTTATTCCTAGAGCTACCCTACCCAATAAGGCAGCCTACAAGATGAACCCTCAACAAAATGGAAATAGCTAAGCAAATTCAAGAGTTACTACAACAAGGTCTTATCAAGAAGAGTATTAGTCCTTGTGTTCTACCCACAGTCCTTGCCCCTAAGAAAGGAGGTACTTGGAGATTATGTACTGACTCAAGAGCCATAAATAGGATCACTATCAGATATAGGTTCCCTATCCCTAGGATAGAAGACTTGATGGATTGTCTAGGAGGTGCAAGGTACTTCACAAAGATAGATTTAAAAAGTGGATATCATCAGATAAGGGTGAATGAAGGAGATGAGTGGAAGATAGCCTTCAAGATTTCTGAAGGGTTGTATGAATGGCTAGTCATTCCATTTGTCTTATCAAATGATCAATCAAATTTTATGAGGTTGATGAATGAAGTACTCAAAGACCACATTGGCAAGTTTATAGTGGTATAATTGGATGATATACTCATCCTTAGTAAGACTAGAGAGGAACACCTCAAGCATGTGGAATTAGTACTCAAGAGGCTACATGAAGAGAAGTTAATGATTAACTTGGAGAAGTGTGAATTCATCAAAATAGAGCTAGTGTACCTAGGATTTGTTCTATCTC
>MU228485.1:1073698-1090903 GCA_018584345.1 Thuja plicata
TTTTGTATGGGTGTGGAGTTAGGATCCTTAGTTTGGGGTCTTATTTTCTTAGATCTAGTGATGTCTTATCTCTTTTTAATTTTCATCAATCATCTTTCTCTCTTTCTTTTGTCTCTTCGTTTACCGTGAGCATGAGCTTGTCTGATAGTCCCGCTAAAGTGGGGGCTAAATGTATAGTCCTAAAAAGTAAGAACTTTCTTTTGTGTTCATTTTGGGACCATTTTAACCCTCTTTAGTGTGTTCCTTATGTTAGGACCTTATATTGTACTTAATTGCATGCATAATTTAAATCAAGGTCCTTTCCTCTCCTTCAATCTTTCTCAAAACTCTATGTTGGCTCTACTTCCTATGCACAATTTATCATTTATTCATCCATTAAAATAATTCAGTTACCTCTTGGGCCCCATTTCAACATTTGGATGCATTTATGATCATTTTTTCATCTTACCTTTCCATTTTTCCCCAAACCACTTAATACCTTTTGGATCCCACAACTTTACCTCAAAATTTACAACTTTTGGGTATAGATAAAACTTAGTTCGACCTACAATAGGTATAGGTTGAAGTAATTATGACCTATATCTTAGGGGTTAAGATTTGGTGGGTTTCAGACCCGATGCAAGGTACTTTCATTTTCCCTCCCAGTGAGGTCCGCATTTATGAATTTGGACCCCAAAATCACTATAGAAGGAGACTTCTCCCTCTCATTTTTCACTTACCATCTTCATGAATGCATTATTATCAAGATATTGTGCATTAAAGGAGTTCAAGGAAGAAATTATTCATTGAATTCATTCATCCATCATCCATCAAACATGCACGCATTTTCTTCTATAGATCTGGCTTCTTTCTTCATATGAGACAAAGGAGTTGGCCATAGAGGGAGGAGATCTACATAAATCCATTCAAGTCTTCTTCTTCTTCTTCTTCAATTCAAAATTTAGGCAATTTACAACATCTACTCCATGAGGTTTTGTGTTACATAATTTCCTTTTGTTTTTTGTGTTCAGTAAAGGCTATTGCATCAAGATATTTGATCAGATATTAAGAATAAATACATTCACATGGTATGATATACTTCATTGTATTTTAATGTCTACTTTATGATAGTATTTCCTTTATTTCAAATTGATCTTAATTTATAAATAGGGGATTTAGAAAGGCAAGAAGCTTCCCCCAATAATTTCCCCTTCTCTTTGGTGTACAGGTGTAGATTTACAAACTTTCAAATTTAGAATTATAGATCTAGAAGTAGAGTATCAATCACAGTACTGAAACCTTCAAATTTAGTCATCCAGTGTATAGGTTGAACCACCTTTAACCTATACCCAAGTATATGCCAAACCAAGTTTTCTCTATTGCTATAAAACTCAATTTTTCATAGCAGAGAGCTCCAGCTTGTAGGTTTAGGGATCCTGATTTGTTTCTAGTTAAGTTATAGTCTAACAAGTTCTATATAGATTTGAAGTTACATCCTCTACTAGCCTTCATCATGAGTACATCTTCATTCTCATTCCCTTTTAGCACTTTATTTCATGCATTAGATCTGATATTACATCTTGCTACAAATCATATCTTTAGTCATAACATATATCTGTTGCATTCCTCTTTCATACATTTATATCAATATAGGGAATACCCAAATGAACCTTTAGCTAGATCTGGCATTTGCATCCCTTCATCCTTTTGGGTTGTACAAATCAAATGTGGCCTAAGGGTCATATTTTGGTCTTTCAATGTATGTGTCATTTGGTGGTGCACCATTGATCACCATTTTCTATTATACATACGGTAATCCACCATTAGCGACATGTGACCTTTCACTTTTTCACTTTATATGGGTGATAAGTTATCATGTCATAAGGTTATGATACTTGTTATAGTATTATGCACTCCTATGTTTTCATATTGGTCTATTTAGCCAAGGGGTGGCCTTTGTAATATCATTTTATTTGATTCAAGGAAGTGACTTAAATTAGCTCAATCAATGGAATTAATTTTGATGCATTCCTAGTGAGAATGCATCTTTATTGTCATATTCATTCTCTTTTGTTATCTTTCTTTTCATTATGCCTCTAGATATTGGTTGGATATCTCCATAGCCAAATCATACAACTAATTTATTTTTTTCATATTACTTTTGCTTTTCTCGACTATACAAAAATGATTCCATTTAACTTCATGACCTTCAATACTTGATAATTAAATGTCTAAAGTCGTTAGAATGTATTTTGATCTCTAAACTTGTTTGATGAATTTTGCATCCAAGAGATAATTCTAGTCATGTGTAATAGACTTTAATTTTAATTAATATAATACCACTATCTATTAGAGAAGTTTGAAATTAGCACCAATCATCACATCTTTCAAACTTAAGATATCTATCGAACCTAGCTAATCCTTTAAATTCACATTCATTGAATGGGTACAATGCCTAAAAGCATCATTTGACCCAATATCATGATCTCTAAGATTTGGCAAGATGCTCATGTCAATAGGATGAAGGTTTTTATGCTAATTATCTTAAGCAAACCAAAGGGACCTTTAAAATATGGTAAATTAAAATAAAATCATTTAGATGGCTCAAAGTTTCATATATGGTAGGGATGATTGTTTTACAAACATTATATTTTAAATAAAGAAGTAAATGTACGCTCAAACATAGTTATAGAAATCCAATTTTATACAGCTACAAGTTGGAAAAAAAGTAGATACAAACTTCAAAATGGTGTAAACCACACTGACTCCTTCCTCCACTTATTGGTCCTCCTTTCTACCTTCTTGAATTATTGGATTAAAATATGAATATTTTTATATGTATATACAATTAATGACATGTAGAGGAAAGTTAATTAAATCCACCTTTGTGTTATATATACATATTTTTTTATATAATTATTAAAAATATTTGTTCAACTAGATGAATAAGAGAAAATATAGAATTTTTAAATGGTCCTATATAATGTTTATCTATTACAATTATTAACAAATAATATTTGTTTCATATAAAATTTTGAATGTGTGATCCATGTTATTAAATAGGTTCAATTGAAGAGGAAAATCTAAACATCTACTCATAATATATTCTTACATATTTTAGTTTTCATTTCACTAATATTAAATCTTCTTTATATAAATTTAAAAGTTTATCCATAAGCTTCTACAAAATGGATCCCTAAAGTAGCTCAAAAGGAACCTTCTCAAAGCAGGGAGAAGGTTGGTTTATTAATCTATATACTATCGCATTAGATTAATGATAAAGTTTTAGATTTGTGAGAAAGGGATTTCATAGGTACTTCCCCCCTGAGAGTGAAATTTATTTATGGCTAAATTTACATTCGAGTGGTTTGAATGCTATATTTAATATAGATTTTGGGAATGTATTTTTTATAATTATTTTTTACAATCAAAGAATCTAGAGATGTTGTGCATAAAAAGAAATTTTTATCTATGAAAGGTGCACACCTATTCACAATCCTTGGATCCCAAATTTTGATCCTCATCACATGATTTTCTCTTCTGTTCCTTTTTTATTCATTTTGCCTCCCCACCATTAGAATGTATAGATCTCGATGTGGTTGAATATCTAGAAAATAAGATTGGTATCTTCATGAAACATAACCTCACCATTTTTTAAAATAGCTTTTATCCAGTCAAGATGTGTGTCATCCGTGATACACATAAACATTTTCCATCCTCTTTAGTCATTAGATCTAGTAATAGCAGTTTGAATCAATCGATTATTGTAGTTTCTCCTTCTAGAGCTTACTATATTTAAGATACCCTTGGACATTTCACTTCATCTTGTAACTCATTCTCAGGGGATTACATTAGATTTATCAATGACCCTTCTTTAGACCCCTCATTGTGTTTATTTACAAGGAAATGCTCTCATCCTCATCACTTTCTCAATTATTTGGGGCATTCCTTGCAACCTGTTTATTGGATATGAATAGATGAATGAAATTGTATCACTAGAGAGGATTCAAGAAGCTAATTTGCAAAAAAAAAATTCAAAGAATCTTTTATCATCAAAAAGTTTTCAATAATTAAATTGGCACAAACAAGTTTCAAAGATTTTTTCTTCTCATAATTTGGTTCTAGAGAAGGCTTCTGAGAGCTCTTGCCAAGTTAAACATTTTAATAGGGATATAGGTCATAGTCCTACTTTTGATTACTCTTCCCCAAAGAAACCATCTCATTTGGGATGCTCACTTTGCAAAACTCAAGAGGTTTCTAAATTACTTATCCCCAATCAATTTTGTCACCAAATACTAGGGTCAAATTCTTATGCAAACTTCTTCTCATAAATTGGGATCACTTTAGAATAATTGTTCCTTATCATCTGAAACCTTTCCAGAATTTCAACATCTTTCTTCAACAAATAATTTAGAACAAATGGTGGATAAAATTTGAAAATGCAGGGATTGAAGCCTAGAATTTTAAAGCACATTTGATATATTTTAATGATTTAGGATGTCTCTTTGTAAAGGAAAAATACATACAATTAAAAATATTTAAAAAAATTATAATTATTGCAAACCAACGATACAAACTAGCGAAACTTTATTATTAAAAACCTAATTCTGCCAAAATATAATATGCCAACTTTGCCCCCTTGTTACATTAATCTAAATACAAGTGGAATATTGGAAGGGTTTTGAACCCAACCCTTCTAGAGAATTTGATGAAGCACCTTCACCAATCCTCCTCGCTCGCTCAAGAAACACTGAATTGACTGCATAAGTGAATCTCTTGACTGTAGAGCCTAAAACCATTTGCACAACAAGATTGTTCCCAACTCCCACGCACAATGAGACACATTTCCCCTAAAATTAAACATCTCATTCAAGTGTGTCTAGAGCATCCTCTATTTTTGCACATGAGATATCTTTCCTCTGAAATTCCACATCTCCTTTTAGTGTGTCTAACACATCCTCAAGTGTTATCGAAATAATCTCTTCTCTGTTGCACAAATCACCACTGAAAAGCCTGCACATCAAACACCTTTTCTCTGAACGTCCACGACTCCTCTAAGTGTTTCAAATGCCTCCGCAAGTTCTTGACAAATCATTAACCAAATCTTTCCGCCCTTTTCCCCTTGAAGGGATAACCATGATGCGAATCCACTCTTTCCTTCAGGGACACAAATAGGCTTCTTCTCATGCAATTAATCATGCCTCAACGAAACCCCTGCCTCTACTTTCGTGAACCTCCTCTCTAGTATTTTCTATTGTGTAAAGTAGAAATATTTCACCAATTCTTGGAATGCGAGGTGTGTTGTCATCATTATATGAGTCATTTGTATGTACTGCTAAACCAAAAAGTGTGTTTCTCCTTCAGTTATAGTAAAAACTATATGTTTTTCAACTTTCCATCAATGAGATTATTGGCCGACTAAATGCAATTCATCTGCACATGTCCATTTTTTTGACAGTAATAACATTTGAACTCTTTTCTACTTGAAAATATAGATTTTTTACTAGCAACCAAAGAACATTCTACAATAATTTGATGACCCTCGCTAGCTCTACTTCCTTCATCAATTAAAGAAGAAATTACATTTTCCCAGCTGTGATTCATTTTTTTCAAAGTGAAAACAATATGATAAAAAATGGATGTCACACTCAGTAAGATCACCTTGGCATCATCATCATTAACTTTAGATTTCACATCTGGAAGTGATTAAGAATGGAATGAAAAGTGCTTATATGTTGAATATTATTATCTCTCTCATTCATCTTCAATCCGAAAAATTTCTTCTTTATGGGTATTTTGGTACTAGAAGGTTGTGAACCAAACAAAATGTTAAGCCCGCCCCATATTTCTTTCAACAACTTTGACAGATCAGTATGATATTGCAAGTAGGCCTATGATAAACTACGACCAATTAATGCTATGGACCTATATTGATCTTTATCAGTCCACTTTGTTTCTTCAGCCGCATCTTGTGGTTTTCTAACAAGTCCACATACAATATCCCACAAATCTTTTACAATCAAAACCAATTGTATTTTAATTTTTCATCTGTAAAATGCATGCCCTTCAAATTTGAACATCATATTTATTTTATCAATTATCGTTATTACCAAAAATATACATATGTGTTATTGATATTACCCTATAAAGAAAGAGATTAAACCACACCCCTAATAACATACATATTTGTCATTCTCCCATATTCAAAACTACCAACCTCCCTCCACTTTGCTTCTTATTTATCTAGATCATGAAATAGCCAGCAAATTCCACAAATGTCACCATAAAAAATTGAAGGAAGCCTTGCGTCAAAAAGAGAACACTTGCAGCGTTCATATTTCTTCATGTATACAGATAGTAGCACTACAAATTTCAATAACCAGCATTTTCAATAGCAAATGCCATGAAACCATTGACTATACAATTTTCGGTTACAAGTTGAAATCGGCAAGGGGAAGTTATAGCCAATGCCATGAAATCTTACAAACAACAAATCTTTGTCATCATCCCGATCTCTTCTATCTCATTGCAACACTTGATTGATCAAGAAAACACTTTCTATCATTCCCTTCCATTGCATTAATCCATGAATCAAACATGTATATAGATTGTTTCCGTCGTAGAACTAGAAACAAAAGAGGCACTCTTATACCAACTGAAAACATAGGGAGGGAAGACCAGAAGATTAAAAGCATGTTTGATATCTTTTATTCATTCAGGATGTGTCTTTACAAAGGAGAAATAGATATAGTTGAAAATATTAAACAGTTTCATAACCATTTAAAACCAATGATACCAACTAGTGATACTTTATTATTAGAAACCTAATCCTACCAAAATGTAATATGCCAACAAAATTATCATCCGACTAGCTGAGAAAAAATATATCAAATATCAAAACAAATATGTCAAGAGGATATTCAAGAGGAAAATGTTGATCCCAATTCGCTGGCTGAGCATGGAGCTGGCTCACATCTTGTTAGCCCAAATGTCATTTTGCATCTATCTCTCTGTAAAAAATATCCAAATGGGTATTCTCAAATTTCCCTTTTCTCAAATAGACTATGTTTCTCAACATAATTCTCAATGGCCTCTGTCTAAAAGATATTGTCCCTCTAAAATAAAAAGACAAAAGAGTGATATAGAGGCAGGTGTTCAAATGACTTTAAATTCTTCCTTTAGATTGAGCTAATCCATGGAAGCAGCAAATATTTTAATTTCTAAATAATATTCAAGGAAAAGGAGAGAAATACGCTCTCCCAAGAAGCAATCAAGAACGTCACTTGGAATGTTTTGGTGTCAATGGCCTAACAAATTATATCTCATTAGGATGCAAATGGATAGTTTGGAGGCGGATATATTTATTTCTCAAAAAAGTAAAGTAGTTTGTCAAAAATTTCTGAATATATATATTTTTTTAAGTTGGAAGTCATGCACAGTTTTAGAATCCCCTTCCATTGGAGCTCCAAGGGGTTTGACAATTCTATGGAGAAACTCTAAAGTTCAAATCACTCAAATTTAGGCAAATACAAATTGGATATTGGTTCATGTGTTTGTGCTTTCCATCTATATTTTAAACTCCTCAATGTTTATGGTCCAACATTGGTGTAGGAGCACCATAGCTTAGTCCTTAGGGCCTACTTGTTTTTAATTTTTATTAGGATTTTAGGAAGACTACATGACCCTATGGGTCTTGATTGTAATAAGGAAAGTGTATAAGCCTAAATAAAGAGTCAACAATTGGGTAAAAATGACATTTAGGGCATTTGGGCCCAATAGGGTCATAAGATGTAATATTGGTCTAGAAGGCTAACAATATGTTGCAGTGGCCATAATAAGACCTACTGATTGTAAAATGACTTTAATTACTCATTAGGAGGGTCTCTGAAGAGTTAGAGGCACTATGGGGCAAAAATTGTAAAACTTGTAAAAGCTGCTATGCAACTTTAGACAAACTTTTAGCAAAAATGGCCCCAACAATCAAGAAGTTTCAAATTTCAGTTGGAGACGATTGGGCATGGGGTTTTAAGCCTTTTTGGCCAAGGATTCATGGGTTGGTTTTTTGAAATATTTTTGGTGATAAAGCAATAATAAATCTCTTTGTTTTATGTTCATTTCATTGTCTTTATGTTTGGCACGTTTGATAGGTGACTAGATCTACAAATTTGGTCTCATGAACAGATAGTATGGTGAGGTAAGACTTCAATGCACTTGATTTGATTCATTTTGGTAAAGGTTGGAGCATCCTACAAATAATGTACTAAAATTGGTCCTGAATCTAACACTTATCCAAGGTTTCTCATTCAAATGTCTCTAACTTGAGATTTCACTGTGGAAATTCAACGACTCTGGGTGAAATCCAAGTTAGTATTATGTAAATTAGGATTTAAAAGGTTTGGGGCAGAAAGGTCAAGGGAGGAGTCATAATTTTTATGCCCTAGTCGAGCATCTCTATGTGCTCGATATGACTATATCTACAAACTGAGTTGCAGTAGGAAGGGTGGAGTGGATTGGACTAAAAAAATGGTGGATTGTGTTGTTTAAAGTGTCCCTCTAAGTGGTTGAAGGGTTGAAAGTGTTGGAAAGAGTCAGTGCCATAGGGTTTCTTTGTAGACCTACCCTAATTAGGACTATTATCCTAATTATCTCGATGAAGGACAATTACCTCTTTGTGAGATTCATAAACTAGGAGTTGGGGTATTGATAGAAGCCCCTAAATGATATCTAAAAATGTGATAAAATCAAGGGGTCCTTTGGGAATTCGCAGAGTTAAGTCCCTAAAACTTGAAGACTAGACCTACTAGTAATTAGGTCTTGTCCACTAGGACTAGATGGCATTATATGTTCCCAAGTCATTTTAGAGGGCTAGGTGACCAAATTGGGTTTTTGAGTCCAATAATAATGTAGGATTCCATTCTACCAATTTCTAATTTTAGATCTCATGATTACTAATCTTCACTCATTTGCTAGGAGATTGGGTGAATGGGTTTGACTAGTTGAAGAGTTGTGGTTCTTGGTGAGAGGTTGTGGTTTAGAGAAGGGTGTTTTGAAAGGCCTTATAGGAGCCTTAGAGTCTGCTCCAAGGTCATCAAAGAGACACTCGTGGAGTAGTGAGTCCTATATAAGGAGAAACTTATGGGTTAGCCTTTTGTTTCATAAGACTTGAGTTATAACCAAGACTCTCCCATCATATTGATATTAGAGCAGACAATATCTCTTTTTGGAATTATGTGTCTGAGGGAGAACAAGAAGTGGAAGTTGAGGCCAATACAATGCCTCCTAAAGCCATGTCTCAAAAAGCCATCAAGAAGATGATGTAAAAAGTTTGCAGAAAAGTTGGAGGAGTTCAAGAGGTCCAGTGGCAGAGACAGAGGTCATGAAGGTGAGGACAATGCTAAAGAGGAAGGGGAACAAGAAGAAACCCCTGAACCAGCAAGATATTTTCCTCAAGTCTAGAGAGATTGCGTAGAGAGTCTAAAATTAGTGAGAGGGGATGGTACTAATATGTTGCTAATGTATGGAGGAACCATGGATGTTGATGAAGTTATTGAGTGGGTAGAAGACCTAACCAATCATTTTGAACTGAATGAAGTACCTAAGGGTGATAGGGTCAAAATAGACAAAGGAAAAATGAGCGGTTTCGCTCTTTCATAGTGGATATTTACACAAGTAGAAAGGGTGAAAGATGGAAAGAACATGATATCATCTTAGAGGTTGATAAAAGAAAATATAAAAAAATAGTTCCTACCCATGGATTATTAAGTACAAATATTTAGGAAACTCCAAATTGTCAAGCAAAGGGATTTGGATGTTAACTCCTATAGATAAGAGTTTCATAAATTGACTCTTAGATCCAAGAAACCTGAACATGAGATAGAGAGGGTGGCTAGGTATTTGAATGGCATGAGGATGAACATCCAAGAGGAGATTTGTCTCTTGGCTCCTGACATAGTAAACAAATGTTTTCAAATGTCCCTTAGAGTGGAGAAGAAGTTGAAGAGGAGTGAAAAAAACAATAGAGATAAAGGTGGAGGGAATGTCAGGGGTAGAGGTAGCTATTGTGGGAGAGGACAAGGTGAAGGGTCCCAAGGAGATTCCAACCCAAGAGAGCGGTTGGGAGACTGAAGTATTAGAGAAGGCTACAGAGGTAGGGGATCAATTTATGGTAGGTCTAATGGATCAGAAACATGATCCGGGTTCTCTAGGATGAAGTGCTACAAATTTGGTTAGACTAGGCACCCTTCTTATAAGTGTCCATAGAAATAATCCACTTCACAAGGTAGTGAGAGAATGGTAAACTATGCTCAAGAAGAAACAATAAGTGTAAATTCATCTAAGGTACAATTAGCCTATGAAGTTAGGGAAAGTCTGATGATCAGAAGAACTCTACTAAGGGAACAGTATAGTCAAGGAGGAGACATCACAAAGAAGGGATCTCTTCACAATTAATTTCATAGTACAAGGTTACTTATATAATATTGTTATAGATTCTAGTTCTACATATAATATAGTTTCTCTAGAAGCAGTAAATAAACTGAAATTGAAAATGATTCCACGTTCTTGTCCATATAAAGTTAGTTTGTTAAGTAGAGGGAAACATGTGGTGGTTAATGAATAGGCTTGGGTAGAACTCACTATAGGGGAATATAAATACAAAATCATATGTGATATTCTCCTCATGGATGTTTTTCACATTCTCCTAGGTAGACCATGTCAATTTGATAGGAATGCTCATCTTGATGGTGAGAAGAATTCTTATTCATCCCAAAAAGATGGGTTAACATATAAGATATAGTCCATTGGAGATGGGAAGGAGACAAACTATGTAGGTCCTAGTGTGTTAATGGCTAGGGTGAAAGAGTTCCTAGACACCATTAAGGAAGATGGGATGGGTTTTGTCTTGGTACTGAAACCTAAGTCATAGGAGGAGACCAATGAGAAGAAAGAGATCCATGAACAAGTTCACGAGTTGTTGGATAGGTACAATGACATCATCAGTGATGGAGCACCTGGTTCTTTTCATCCCAAGAGAAGTGCGAGTAATCAAATAGACCTAGTATCTAGATACTCTCTCCCAAACAAGGTTGCATTTAAAATGACCCCACAAAAAAATGTGGAAATTTCTAAAAAGTGAAGGATTTTCTTAATAGTGGCCTAATAACGAATAGTATTATCCCTTGTGTTTTCCCCATAGTGTTTGGCACCAAAGAGAGGGGGCACATGGAGGTCTGCACAGACTCAAGGGCAATAATAAAATTATAATAAGATACAGATTCCTCATACCAAGGATGGAAGACCCGATGGACTTCTTAGGTTGAGCAAGGTATTTCTAAAAGATAGACCTTAAAAGTGGCTATCATCAAATCAGGATTAGAGAGGGTGATGAGTTGAAAAGAGCATTCAAAACCACAAAAGGCTCATATAACTAGCTTGTAATGCCATTTGGACTCTCCAATGCACCAAGCACATTCATGAGAGTCCTGAATGAAGTCTTGAAGGACCACATAGAAAAATTTGTTGTAGTGTATCTAGATTATATACTAATTTATGGTAGAACTAAAGAGGAGCATCTAAAGAATATATATATTGGTTTGAAATGGACTTTTGATGAGAAGTTACTAATAAATCTTGAGAAGTGTGAATTTTTGAAATATGAACATTTACCTAGGTTTTGTGATCTCTCATGGAGACTTGAAGATGGATCAAGGTAAGGGTGATGTCATACTTAATTGGCCCACTCATAGGAATGTAGGAGATGTAGGGATCTTTCATGGGCTGGCTACATTCTATACGAATTTCATAAAGAATTCCAATGATATTTTTTCTCTAATGTCTGACACCATAAATGGAGGAGGTAAGACAAATTTTATTTGGATAGATGGAGAAGAAAAAGGGTTGAGTACGTGAAACAAAGAGTAGCTTCTCCACCTATTTTGGTGTTAATTGATTTCAATAAGATATTCACCTTTGAGTGTGATGTTAGAAATATGGCCATTGGTGTTGTTTTAAGCCAAGAAGGAAGGTCGGTGGCTTTCTTTAGTGAAAAGCTGAATGGAGCTAAGAGGAAGTGCTCCTCTTATGATATTGATATGTATTCTATGGGGAAGGATTTAAAACAATGGAGGGAGTACCTCCTACCCAAGGAATTTGTAGTTTTCACTGATAATCATGCCTTAAGGCTTATGAACTCACAAGATAAATTGAGTCACAAACATATGAAGTGGATTCGACCTTTGCAAGCATAGAAATTTACTTTAAAACATAAGAAGGGACATGCCAAAGAAGTGGTTGATGAACATAGATGAAAGCTGATGAATTTCCAAGAGATAAAAGTGAGGATCATAGGTATAGATGCCTTTAATGATCTATACAGTAGGGATGAACACTTCTCAAAGGCATACAAGGTATGCACAAATTTTGAGAACGCCTCCCATAGTGACTTCTCATAGTACAGCTTCAAAAATGGCCTTCTCTTAAAAGGAGGATAGTTGTGTGTCCCTAAGGGGTCAATGAGAGATAATATGATATGAGAGAAGAACAATGGGAGTCTTGGTGGGCATTTTGGTATGAATAAGTCTTTGGAGTTGGTGTAGAGGTTCTATCACTAACCTAAAATGTAGAAGGACACCATGAAATATGTGGAGACATGTACAACATGCCAAAGATCCAAGGGAACATAATCAAATCCATGATTGTACCAACCTTTACCAGTACCCAACAGACCATGGGAGATTCTTAGCATGGATTTTTTGGTAGGGTTTCCTAAAAGGGGTTTAGAATTCCATTTGTCAAATTATCTCATCAATGGGGAACGCTGAAGTTATTCTTGTTTGGTATTTTAATGCAATCTTGTCTCAAGAAGATAAGAGGGGTGGAATTTATCCCCCAATAAAAATAATTGAAGACTTCAATTCTTTTATCTCTCTACATGGCCCCTTTTTTTGTATTCCATCAAATGGATCAATGAATCAAAATAATAGAGGGAAAGATTTCCTCAATATAGTAGAAAGAATGGATAGACTATTTATCAATCCACACTAGATTTTAGAAAGGGGAATTTGTAATTCAAAAATTCTTCATTTCATGGGATAAGATCAATACCATCTTCAACTTCATATTTCTCCTCCCATTCTCATAAAGAGGAAGAGATTTCACTTCAAAATTAAGAAAATTTAATGGTGGGTTCCTATCTCCCTTCCCTTTCTAAAGGAATGGTGGTCAAAAGCATGATTTGTTCATGGTTCCAGGATGTTTCAATTAATGATGAATTTAAAGTTCCTCAAAAGACAAATTTAAGAAAGGAAAAAAGAGCATTTCAAGAACATCTTTAGGGAAAAATATTATAGTTTGTCCTAGTTAGCTTACATTCATGATCACATCATTCATAATGTCCTTTCTTCTCAGACTTATGAAATTCAGGAAAGGTTACAAAAAAATTTTGATGAATAAGGGGCCGAAGCCGAAGTTTTTATATTAATATTAAGTAAATAGTGAATAAAATATGACTTCTTATAATACTAAACTAACCTGCAACTATTGCAAGAAAACAAAAAAGGAGCATTTAATCACTCCTCACCACAAAATAATAAATTCTAGTTCATAAAGGACCAAAATGGAGCATCTAACAACTCCCATCCACAGAAGAAGGCCTAATATGCGTTTGACTTTAAAGGTCAAGTTGTCAAAGATCCCAACCTAAGATTGTTCAAAATATCAGATAACCTAGAATGAACTTATCTATGTGGATTAATCAGAAGATGAGGATTATAATTGGATCTTGAAGAAATTTTTATTTGTGAGGATATTTATGAGGCAAAAATCAAGTGATTTATGACTAAAATAAGGGGATCGTAACACAGTGTTTTTACACGTCTTCTAAAATTAAAAAAGTATGGTAATTCTATCTTCCATAATAAAGATTCCCAAGGTAATATTAATTCAGATACTATTAGGATACAAGAAGAGGTATAATAGTTTTTTTCAAATTTCTTATCAAAAGATGTGAATTAGGATGCAACTTTAGATAATTCAACCATTCTTCATTGCATTCCTTCATTATTGTCTATGCAAGATGTTTCTCTTCTACATAAACATTTTTCCTTGGAAGAAATTAAGAACATAGTTTTCTCTCTTGCCCGTGACAAAGCACTTGGACATGATGGTTTCATATCTCTTTATAAAAAAATCTTATATATTGTAGGGTTCGATGTGTTGCATGGTTTGTATGAGTCTCGCAAAAATCCTACCATAATAGAAGACTTCAATACAACTTTTAAAAAATTTATTCATAAAACACTAAATCATAGCTCCTTTGCTGATTTTAGGACGATACCATTGTGCAACGTGATCTATAAAATTTTCATGAAGGTGATTTCTCTAATATTAGCTTCTTTTATACCCAAGATTACATCTCTTAGACAAGAGGGTTTTTCTCATGGGATAGATACAATAAAAGGATCTCCAATTTCTCGTGATATTTTACACTCAATTTAGATGCACAGGATATCTTCCATGATTATCAAACTAAACATGATGAGGGCGTATAACAAATTTAAGAAAAAATTCATAATTAAAAGCATGACCAAACCAATGTTCCCTTATAAATAGTGTAATTGGATCAACTCTTTCATTTTAGGAGTCATATTTTTTGGTCTTATTTAATGGAAGCCCTTGTGGTTTTTTTTCACCCCACAAGGTGTTAGGTAGGGTGACCCTTTATCATTTTTTCCTTTCCTAATCCTTACTAAAGGGAAAAGTAGACTAATTTAGTTCATGTACAATAAGCGTATTTTGAGGAGAATTAATATTCCTAATTATTCTACTTTTGTGCCTCATATTCTTTTTGTGGATGACACTGGGCTATTATTTGGGAGAGACTCTATGTCTGAGGCCAAATATATTAAGTTGGTCCTTGATATATATTGTAATCTTTCAGGGTCGAATATCAATGCATCCAAATCTAAAATGTTCTTCTTTAACACCTTCTTACTAGTGTTTTCTTCTTTACACAAATTCTTGGGTTTAAATTAGGATACTCTTCCATGCAAATATTTGGGAATACCTTATTTTCCAAGGAGCCAACAAGTCTTCTTATTGGAATCTAATTTTACTTAACATAACCAAAAGGATTTGATCTTGGAAAACCAATTGGATGTCCCTTACAGGAAGAGATCTGATGATCGAATTTGTGTTGAGCTCCATTCCCGATTACATCCTCATAGCTTTGCAATCAATGAAGAGTATTATTTAGTAGATTGAGAAACTCTTTAGGAACTTCTTGAGGAGAGGGAATATGGATAATAAAACCAGGATACCTCTTATTTTGTGGGATAACATTTGAAAATCTAAGTAGGATGGTGATACATGTATTCATAATATAGAGGATATAAATTGTAGTCTAGGTGAAAAATTAGCATATAACTTATTCTCCAAACCACACTCCAAATATGCGTAAATTATGTAGACAAAATATATGGATTCCACTCAACCAGAAAGAGTTTTAACCATCTCTAATCCTCCAAGATGATTAGTCATGTGAACTTTTATTATTAGAAGTAGAGAAGTAATTTTCCATCCCTGACATGGATAGTTAATTTGGTTGACAACGGTAATTATTGGGAAGATTCATGGAATGAAGCACATCCTATAGATAGAAATGTCAACTTGGTTCAAGCTACACAGGTATTGTAGGATTCATGGGGACATTTAGTAAAATATTATATCATAGTTTCTTACTCCAACAGTTCATAGTCATTTAAATGGAAAGATTTTTATCATCTTCCTATCCCTCTAGATTAGAAAACCATTCTCAAATAAATCCTTAAGGAGAGAAACCTCAATATCTCAAACCAATTTGAAAATATCATATGAGTTCCATCTAAAGAGTATTATATATTTAAATAAGGTTATATTTCCTTACAAGATGTAGGTATCAATTCAAATTCATGAGCTTTCTCCCTTTCTTCGAATGATGCTATTTTCTGAGAGGTTGGGCCATTTACATGGTTGTCCCCCCAAAATATAATCTTAATAAGTTCAAAATTATATAATTTTAGCATCTACCCCCCAGTCAATTATGTTTTATGTAATCAGGTAGTAGAAATCATATACCACCTTCTTCTCAGTTGCCCATTTGCACTGTCATGTTTGATCTAGCTTCAGAAAAAAACTATAATAGTTTGCTCCATTACCAAATTCTCTCATTCAGATGTTCAATAGCTGGCCTACTCTCAATTGAAATTATTTCTTTGTAATCATATAGAGGGTTTCCCCTCCTATCTTCATTTCGTCTCTACAGTGGGAATGCAACAATAGTATGTTCTGAAAAAAAATGTCATCATTAGATTGAGTCTTGGATACAATTAAAGGGTCCATTTCTAAATCTGTAAAGACATTTACAATTAAGTCAAAAAATCTATCCTGAAAGTTTACTTTAATAGACCCCTATATCACCAATAGATGGTCCCTTATTTCTATTCCATTAGAAGGTTGTCTTTCATATAATCCATCTTCAAAGGTCTGTGGGAAAAATACGAAATTAAAATCTTAAAATCTCAACACCTACTCTTCTTACATAACATTAAAACTACCATGAACTAAAACAAAGCATAAAATATATTATATTCACCATTTTACGATATAAAATTTACTCATAATTTATTTTCATATATTTATCTTATTATTTCACTATCGACAATAAAATCCCAATGCCTACCTTGTCTATCAAACTAATAACCTACTAGTACAACAAAACAATCTCTATCAAATAATAAAGCTACCAGTACATCCAAACTCCTTGCTTGCAGACATATGCTTCTTTCAGGGCCTGTTTGGTGCATGGAATTAATTTATCCAGAATAGGTCTATTCTAGAATAAGGATCTATTCTCAGATTAATTAATCCTAAAAATGAAAGTTGGAATAAGGTTGGACCTATTTGGTACACCTACCAAACACCTAGAAGATGACTGGGAATTAATCTATTCTGCGTTTGGATCCCATTATGTGGAATTGGAATAAGGATTATTTTTCATTTTTTTAATTAATTTCAACAATATGTATTTTTAACTAATTAAAAAATTATAATTATATAAAAAATAATAATCTTACAAATTTTAATTGATGAACTTATCATTTTTGTTGCTGGTTTTTTAATTAAAATATATATGTATTTTTAACTTATATATTTTTAAATTAAACTATGTATTATTAACTTAAAAATAACATT
>MU228485.1:1091021-1123040 GCA_018584345.1 Thuja plicata
TATATATATCTTAATAAAATAAAATAAATTAATAATAATAATAATTTTCCATTTTGTTGTAATTTTGAATCTGTGAATAGCTTATTTTGAATCCATTAATAGCTTATTCTGGAATAAGAATTGAATAAAAGGTTTGAACCAAATGGGCCCTCGTTTGGTTCCTCAATTATTTTATTAAATTTTACCTTACGAAAAAAAATTATATGCTTCGGATGCCACTTCTTTTTATCAAATTGGTACTTTCCTTTAGTAGAGAATGAAAAGGAAATTTCTCATTCCATCTATAATGTGATACTTTAAAAAAAAAAATCTTCTGTTCTCAGCGGAGTGTTGTTATATATACGACTGCTGCCTTATTTTAATTCAGTGTTGTTTTCTTAGAGATTCAGTACTATTTTCTTGGAGCATTATTGGTGTTGTAATGAGCAAGTGACTTGGGAGGGCAATCTTTTCCATTGTGCTACAGTCTAGTCATATTTTATTTCCATGATAATGTGGTTCCGATTTCTGAACTTCAAAATGTCTTGCGTGAGTATCGTATCATTATTGCATTATGCTCCTTCAGTGGTTGTGTAGATTTTACTGGCCTTGCTACTAATGGCCTTCTTCCTGAGTTTTTCTGTGCTATTAGGTTCGATCTGGCGAAGATGTAGTTGACGATTTCTAGAAATAATGATCCAAGAAACAATCAGACAATGTACATGACGTTGGACCACTTCTAAGGGATTTACAAGATTGTTATGCTTTGCATATTCCTTGGGAGAGTAGTTCGTATTTGTAAGAATCAATATTTAGACAATATGTGCCACATAAGAAAAATAAAATAGACAAAGAAGTTGGTCAACTGAGTCAAGGGTCAGAACCCCATATCGATAAAATGGATAATTTTGAACTTAAATTCCAAGTAAAGAATAAGATTCGACCAATTTGTCAAATAGATTATGAGAATGCGTGAATCTATAAATAAAGATTTGTTTCGATCGAACTGTTGAGTGCACCTTCATATTAACATTTCCCTAACACTTCATATACCTTAAGAAAATCATCCTATATTTAATATATTTTAATCTCTTATTACAAATTCAATTTTTGATCTAACTATAATTATTATTTTAAAACTAGATAGATGTAATATTCACCCAAAATTCACCTTTAGAGTATCTACTATAGACAACAAACTTTGACTTGCTAGGATACACTAGTGAATTTCATAAGTCTTCTAAAGACTTGAAGCACATTATCTATATTTTAATCGGGTTGATTTCTTGTGGTGACCAATTCAAGTAACCACTAGCTACGTTTATCTTCGACCATTGAGATACAAAGAAATTTAAAAAAAAAATTAAATAAATAAATGAATAAATAAAAAACATTGTTCCCTCAAGACCACTATTCCTTCATTCCAACTAACAAATTTAAAGGAACTGTATTACTTAGTTCATTAAACCGGTCAAGATAAATCTTTAAAAAGAACTCTAAGAGTTATACTACACTAGTATTCATTGGTTCTGCTACACGACACAAGATTTTAAGGTCATAAAAATCTCAAATTTCTCAAACCAAATATTTGTAGTTTTCCCAGAACCCAAACATTATGAACAACATGTAATAGATGAAGGACCGACAGACCAAGTATTGCAAGCAACATCAACACCTTATCGTACTAGGCATACATAAAGAAGATAAGTCATAACCAGATACAGTCGACCTTAGAAGGAATTCACATAAAAGTTAATAAGCTTATCCTTAACCAGATACAATCGACCATATTTCAATCTTGTTATGGTGATAATATGCAAATGCTGAGGATTCCTGTTATGACAAAAATCAATGATATTGTTCAAGCATGCATAGGATTGAAGAATAAATGTTTGCAAGGAATGATCACACACAGGGTAAATGGTGTATGAAAAACTATGATTAAAATCAAGCATGCAGACAAAACAACACCCCAAGAAACATAAAGATTGACATATCAATAACCAGTCAAAAGTGAAGAAGATTATAGAATGATTCCAAAGGCAAGGGGCACTTCAATAACGTTGGTAAGCTATAATGTCAAGTATGAAATAAGATTTTACATAATGGAAGGGATTTTACTTATCAGTTTATGTGTGAGCTTCCTTTTGCCAAAAATGTTTGTCATGTGTGAACCATTTTTCCCTGCACTTGAGTCCTTACCAGTTCCAACCATCTGCATATGCTCTTCTATCCCAGCGCCTTCTTCCATAATGGTGCATAAAAAAATGACACTTCCCCCCCCCAAAAAAAAAAAAATTTTGTAACTCCTTTCTTTGCATAAATATTTCTGTCATAATAATGGTAACATTTTGGATACTGATACATAACATGCACCCCACTCTCTCCACTCTCTGATTCCCCAAAATAGCAACTAACTTCTCAAATTAAGTAAAAATACTTATATATAAAACAACCTTCATCAAGTGAGTATTTACTATTTATAATTATAACATAAAACACTATCTTGATGTCAATTTTTAAAAAAGAAATTAATTATTTAAAATTTAGGTTATGACATCCTTCTCCCCTTAGAAAATGCATTGTCCCAATGCATCAATTGGAACATGTCATTACACTTAAAAGAAAAAACAACAATATGCATGCAACATATGATAAACACTGTATTAAATACAATCTATATAAAAAAAAATTTAAAATAGTAACACGCATATTCATCAAATCAATTTTTATAAAGATAGTGTATGCACACATTTAAAAGGAAAGAACGAAATAAAACTTGGTTACCAAGCATCACATGCAAATTCTAGTGAGTGTGTGAATTCCATTACTACCATCTATTTTTTCAAGGTTAGGCTACCTCTCTCTAAAAATATTCCCCTTTCTTATGATGTATCATTCCATCTGTTATATTCATAGGAACAACACCAAAGCATCAGTTCATGTCATTATCATAATCAAATTAAAATCTAAGATTCCCTTATATCAATGCTTTCATAAATAAATCTTCATAATACCTTAAAATCACAACAAAGCACACACATACCTGTGTTTTCTTTACCATACCTTGGCATCCCATTGAATTGACCACATTATTGGATACTTCATATTAATTTTCTGTCATACTCATATGTTTACACTCACAATACTTTTCGCTCATTAACAATGTCAATAACTCAAAAGGAGAAAAACATTTTAAATTTAAATATCAAGGGACAACATAATCATATAAAGATTATAATTTCTCAACTCAACTTAGATTTAGATCATAAATTGATCTAAAATAACTAAAATAAATCATTATGCATACCATCTAGAACATGTGGTAGGCACTAAGTGAGAAAATCAGCCATGCATGCTCACAAATCACCTATAAGACTAGTGGATCCAGTTTTCCATTTATGTGACCTAGGCCCTCATGCCCATCTCATCACCATAGTACTTAATAGAGAAATTTTAACTCAATACATCATAATAGTTGGATTAGGCTAAAAGCTAATCTCCTAAGAACACCTGCATGCAAACCTGTCACATGGAAGAAGCAAAGACAGAAGACAGAAGAAGCTATGGAGGCCAAAAAGCCAGAGACATCATATCCATGTTCAAAGATTGAATTTCTATTATGAACCAAAATGATTACAATACAATCTCCTTATCAAAAATAAAAGAGGTGAATCCTTATAAAAGGAATCACGAAACCCTAAAAGGGAAAACCTAAGGTTAGATTAAGCAACTAGAGTGAATAGGAGAGTTAGTAATTAGATCATAATGATTTAATTAATAACCTGAGAGACTAATACTCTAACACCCCCCCTTAAGATAAGCTTAGGGAGAAGAAAAAACCTAGGAGACTATTGCGGAAAGTAGGAAAGAAGGGTCCCGGCAACAAGGCCTGATCAGGTACCCAATACATGAAAGAAACTAGATGAACGAAACTAAGCTTCCAATCTAGGGAAAGTCCCAAAGAAAGGAACAAGAAAGAGAAAGAAGTATCTCCGAAGCATGATGTTGTAAATACTGTCAGAAGTAACTATTGGAACCCCGAATAAAAAAGTGCATGACTAGGTAGAGAAGACAAAGTCTGAAGAGATGATCAATTGAACTCGGGAAGCAATAGAACCAATAGGAGAACCCTCCCATAATGTTGAACAGGGAGAGGGGTGACAGGAACACTGAAATGCAATGCCAGAAACATATGCAGATAGCAGAATCAGGAACACCAACAATACAATAGAAGTACAAGCACAGGATAAAGGGCGGTGTCACCGACACACAACATGGGCCAATGTCATGAAAGGTACACTCACTTGACAAAGGTGGATGGGCACAAAATGGAAAAACATCGTGACCCCCCATGGCACTTTATAACTGAGTGCGAGTACAAAAACCACACAAGGTGCTCAAAATCTAAGATATGCAAAAGTAGGGACTTTATCTCAGTGCATTTATAGAAATAGAATGCTACAGAAGAGAAGCATACAATGCTCAGAAGTCAGAAAGAAGAGTGAGCCAGAAGATTAGAATAAGAGATCCCAGGACCTGTAGAACCCAAGTAATCTACCAAAGTGTGAAAGAAAAAATCTCGGAGGAGAGAATCTAGAGAAGAATCTAAAAAAAGACCCCTACAACTGAAAAACTCACTAAACCAGCTTTTTGACGATGTCTGGTTTGCCAAAAATAGATTCCAGATGAGCAAGATATGGCTCTCGAAAGGCAAAACCAAACATCAGACTTTGATTAAAAAAAACATTATCAAAATGGTAGAACCCATAACTCCAACCTCCATCATCAAAAAGCACTCAGAAAGAGCTTTCTGACAATATAAAAAAGTCGAAAAAAGACCCCCGTATGCTCCAAATAGAGCGAAAATAGTGCGGGAGGGTCAAGAAGGCCTGAAAATCAAGTTTTAAGCCCCTAGGACTAAAAAAATAAGCCCCCTGGGTGCATGGCACATGCAGGGGGCTGGGCTGAAGCCCTTGATCACCAATGTGACCGGCCGCTGGCGGTAAAATCCCGCGGGGGCTAAACTCCCCCCGGGCGGCGCAGAGGCAGCGTGGAGGAGCCAGGTGGTGCAGAGGAGGCCCAAACAGTGGTGGAGCTGGGCACTGAGCGGTAGGGGCCATGAAAAGGGGTGGTAGGCTGGCGGAGGTGGGCGGGGCTGCTATGGCCGGAGGAGCAGGGGCCGACAGAGGGTTGGCGGAGCGGTGCAGGGTGGCAGGGGCCACGGAAGAGGTGGGCGTCAGGGAGAAATGTCAGTGGAGCCACTGCCAGAGGAGCCCCGAGTGATGGTACAGTGGCGCATTTGTAAAATACACAGCCCGCACTTTAAAAAAGAAAAAAAACCTTTGAAAAATAGGTTTTTTTTATTAACTTTTTTTATTTTTTTCTCGGTTTCCATGTCGTATGGCACTGGAAAACAAAAATTTTTTGCCTCCAGAGCCCAGATGTCCAAAATGGACAAATTTTATGTGGTTTCTAGGGGTTTGGGGTGCTCTTAGCTCAATGGAGATGTCCGTTTGAGCCCAAAGTGACCAGAACCAAAGCCTGCCCCTAAATCACCACAAAAAACTCTGAAACCCTTCACAAACTTCCTAATTCTGGCATGCTTCAATGAAACACGAACAACGAGCAGCAAGCGAACTCTGATACCAAGTTGGATTAGGCTAAAAGCTAATCTCCCAAGAACACCTGCATGCAAACCTGTCACATGGAAGAAGCAAAGATAGAAGACAGAAGAAGCTATGGAGGCCAAAAAGCCAGAGACATCATATCCATGTTCAAAGAATAAATTTCTATTATGAACCAAATGATTACAATACAATCTCCTTATCAAAAACAAAAGAAGTGAATCCTTATAAAAGGAATCACGAAACCCTAAAAGGGAAAACCTAAGGTTAGCTTAAGAAACTAGAGTGAATAGGAGAGTTAGTAATTAGATCATAATGATTTAATTAATAACCCAAGAGACTATTACTCTAACAATAACAAATATGTTTTCATCTCTAAGACAATGTGAGTCAAATAACTGTTACATCTTAACATAAATAAGAATTCATAATTTTAGCTATATAGTTGTGCTTAATCCAGGCATAAGTATTTCAATACATCATGATAATTCATCATTACATAAAATAAAATACATCAAGTATGTCATACATAAAGAGTATACATCAAAATAAATACCATTAAGGTTAATCATGAAACAAGATACATAAGTTTCATCAGACAAACTGTCTCTCTATAGATCCATGTCTCATAAGTCCTCAGACAATTGTTCCTCTATAGATCCCTATCTTATAAGCCCTCGGACAAATGTCCCTCTATAGATCATTGTCTCATAAGCCCTTGGACAAATCCCTCTATAGATCCTTGTCTCATAAGCCCTCGAACAATTGTCCATCAGCTATCTCGAGATGGGAGTGTGGCTCAGGCATTTTTCTGCCAGCCATAAATCCTTGCACTTCTTTGGGATTCTACCTCCTCACAAAATTCCCAACCCTACAGCCTATAAAAAATACAAAAGGAAGTGGGTATCTGGTGCAGCCGCAAAACTAACTACAAAGCACATATGCCTAATGTAGAACATAATCACGGATGTGGCAGGGAGATGAAACATAGGCATCATATTCAAGAAAACATATGCAAACAACTCTGGCCAAAGTATTTTAATACTAGATTTCTACTAGAAAGTAGAGTGAAAAATCAAATATCACTTCTACCCGTCCCTATTTTTCCCACACTCAGCACCCCTCACCAGAATGTAAGCTTTTGAATTCTTATACTTAGTAAGTAAAATGATGCAACTCATGCATATCATATATTTTCTTTTTATGCAATAATGCATTAAACAAAAGTGTTTAAATCATACAACAAGTCAACTAGTCAAAGGAATTATGCCTTTCATCATGGGCAATTGCATACATCATGTAAGCAATCACATAATTTGACCCAACTAGTCAAATGAAACATAATACATAAGACAAAAGAGTGTTGACATTCCATCGAGAACACCAATAGAGTATTAACACAAAATAATTCTAGTCCATTTTCATCAAGAGATGTTGACCTACTCGTCGAACATCGATTGTATCAAAATAATACATCAAGTTCAAATACGTCAAATATAATTTCACACAATACCTCATGCATGATAATCCATATGCTAGTAATATCATAGTATGGCCATAAAAGGTACCCTTTTCATGGAATCCTTCATCTCAAGAATATCCATGCAGTACTCCTCGGAGTATCAAAACTCACATCAAAGCATAGTTGATCAATACTAATTATTTCATTCAATGCATATTTAATATTCATAACCATGTGCATGCTAATTTTCTTTGAACATTTATTTCACTGATAAGATATTTTTTAAGAAAAATTTGATTGCAAGAATAAGAATGTAATGTTATTCTCAATCTACTCCCTTATACATTCTATCAATCTTCCACATTAAACATGATAGAGAACATCACTTAACATCACAAGACTAGCAACATAAAATACACATCCTAGCCACCTCAAGATCAAAAAAAAATCTCAAATCAAGGTTCACAAATTTCAAATTCAAATCTCAAAAGTTACGCAAATCTAATAGAAATAAATGTGAACAAGAACCACATTTCATAGATAAATAGAAAATTTTGTGGCTAGATAGTAACAAGGAAACTTTAAAATTTCAAGCTAGCCCTTCATTACTTCCAAGTTCTTCAAGGCTGAAAATAACATAACCAATTGAAAATAAAACCACATATACAGAGTGACTAACACTAGCCATAAGGAGGGAGCAGAAGTTACACAACACCTTGCATCCAATGTGCGCTTAAGAACACGACCAAACACTCAAAAAAAAATGTCTCAAAGATTACATCACTTTATAGAAACACATGTCATTGGTTCATGCAATATACCATTGATAATTCTCTCTATTTTCTTTTTTTTAATCTTCACAACATGCAATTACTTTCACAAAATTTCATGGTTTTATTTTTTCCTTTTTTATACATGACATGTTAGGTTTTTTTCCCAAGAATCTCATGAAGATCTAGTTCCATAATATTTTTCTCAAATGACCTATCTCGTCATTTAATTTTCTTCCCCTTGCATCACACATGCAAAATGTATCATTGCACTATATATATATATATATATATATATATATATCCCAACCCCAATCTTTGGCATGTATATTCATATCCTTAGTGTAAAAGTTGATCATCAATTAACTGCACCAATAAATCATGGAGATTTATTTCCTTTCTTGCTTCACACATGCAGAGAAATAGACATTTAACCTTAAGTGCATTACTCACACTATAGTTCCAATTTGAGCAAACACAATTACACCAATCAAAAGTATACCATTTTCAAGTACTTCCGAGATACTTCCATAGTTATTGTTTAGGGAGAAAGTGAGGACAACCAAGAAACCTCACACACACACACACAAGAGGTAATGTATAGAAAGTAATTGTTTTCTCTTGTATAACTCAACACAAGAGTCATCCTTTCCTTTTTGTCAGGAGAAACCATAACTAGGAGTCTCAATGATTAAGACATAGGACTATCACTTATATACATAGCCTGAGCATTAGTTGACTTACATAGATTGTGTGACTAAGGATCACAACTAAGCATAGCGAACTCAAGACCCTAGAGTGTAACCCAGAGCTCTGATACCATATGTAAGAACCGCTATTTAGACAATATGTGCCACATAAGAAAAATAAAATAGACAAAGAAGCCGGTCACCTGAGTCAAGGGTCAGAACCCCATATCAACAAAATAAATAATTTTGTACTTAAATTCCAAGTAAAGAATAAGATTCGACCAACTTGTCGAATAGATTATGAGAATGCGTGAATCTGTAAATAAAGATTTTTGTCGATCGAACTATCAAGCGCACCTTCATATTAACATTTCCCTAACACTTCATATACCTTAAGAAAATCATCCTATATTTAATATACTTTAATCTCTTATTACCAATTCAATTTTTGATCTAACTATAATTATTATTTTAAAACTAGATGGATGTAATATTCAGCCAAAATCGACCTTTAGAGTATCTACTAGAGACAACAACCTTTGACTTGCTAGGATACCCGAGTGAATTTCATAAGTCTTCTTAAGACTTGAAGCACAATATCTATAGTCTTCTCAAGACTTGAAGCACAATATCTATATTTTAATCGGGTTGATTTCTTGTGGTGACCAATTCAAGGAACCACTTGCCATGTTTATCTTCGACAATTGAGATACAAATAAATTAAAAATAAAAATATATAAATAAATAAAAATAGTTTCCTTAAGACCACCGTTCCTTCATTTCGACTAACAAATTTAAAGAAACTGTATTACTATTAGTTCATTGAACCGGTCAAGTTAAATCTTTAAAAAGAACTCTAAGAGTTATACCACACTAGTATTCATTGGTTCTGCTACGCGACACAAGATTTTAAGGTCATAAAAATCTTGAATTTCTCAAACCAAATATTTGCAGTCTTTCGAGAACTCAAACATTATGAACAATATGTGATAGATGAAGGACCGACAGACGAAGTATTGCAAGCAACATCAACACCAAATCATACTAGGCATACATAGAGAAGCTTAGCCATAACTAGATACAATCGACCTTAAAAGGAATTCGCATAAAAATTGATAGAGAAGCATAAACCATTTTCAAAAGAAGATAACATAGACCCATATTTCAATCTTGTTATAGTGATAATATGCAAATGTTGAGGATTCCTGTTATGACAAAAATCAATGATATTGTTCAAGGATGCATAGGATTGAAGAAATCTAGTGTTTCCTTATCGCAAGTTTTATGGTTTAAAAATAAAAAAATATTTGCCATAATGGCTCGATGGTTAACACTTCATTCGTTGCGGCTATGTCCCTTACCCTTCTCCTGAGTTCGTACCTGAAAATGTTCAAAAACAAAGCTAGTAACGAAATAACATAGCAGAGAAACCTAATATGCAGTGCTACAAACTTGGACTGCTAAAAACACCAAAAGGTTAACATATGATGAAGAAATCTTTGCAAGGAATGATCACACACAGGGTAAACGGTGTATGACAAACTATGATTAAAATCAAGCATGCAGACAAAACAACACCCCAAGAAACATAAAGATTGACATATCAATAACCAGTCAAAAGTGAAAAAGATTATAGAATGATTCCAAAGGCAAGGGGCTCTTCAATAACATTGGTTAGCTATAATGTCAAGTATGACATAAGATTTTACATACTGGAAGGGATTTTACTTATCAGTTTGTGTGTGAGCTTCCTTTCACCACAGATGTTTGTCATGTGTGAACCATTTGTCCCTGCACTTGAGTCTTTACCAGTTCCCACCATCTACATATGCTCTTCTAGCCCAGCGCTTTCTTCCATAACCATGCCTAAAAAAATGACACTTCCCACCACCCACCCACCCNCCCCCCCCCCCCCCCCCCCCCCCCAAAAAAAAAAAGCTTTTGTAACTCCTTTCTTTGCATAAATATTTCCGTCATAATAATGGTAACATTTTGGATACCGATACAGAACATGCACCCCACTCTCTCCACTCTCTGATTCCCCCAAAATAGCAACTAACCTCTCAAATTAAGTAAAAATAATTATATATAAAACAACCTTCATCAAGTCAGTATTTACTATTTAAAATTATAACGTAAAATGCTATTTTGATGTCAATTTTTAAAAAAGAAATTAATTATTTAACATTCGGGTTATGACAGTATGGTGGCAGCATTAAGCCGTAGTGTTTTAGAATGTGGACCAGAAAGGATGGAGAACGAAGAAGAAGAAGATAAAGCAGACGTAGGATGGTCCATTTCAGACTCAACTCCTGGCCCCCCTGATGTATGGGGTAGAAAGGATGATCCAGGTTTTTCTTTAATTGCCACTGCTTTGGTTGCTTAAGGGTCTTTTCTAAGCTATGTCCATGTTTTTTTTTATGAATAGCTGATATTGATGCTGCTTTCGATCCCGTGTGAACTCTAATGAGGTGATCTTGTATCCCTCTGTCTTTTTTTCCTGACTATATACTTTTAATTATACTTTAATAAAAAAGACTATTTAATCATCATAAAACTAAATATAATGAATAATATGGAATAACAACACAAACTAACTCTTCACTTTATTTATTTACCATGCTAAACTAATCTAAAACTAACTTATTTATTTATTATTCTAAACAATTAACTTAAATTTAAAGTTAAACTAATGTAATACTCAAAAACAGTTTTCATTCCTCATTCTGTTTGCTTCTATTTTTTGAATGCCCGTTCATAATTTGAACTGTGCGAACAGTATATCAATTCAAAATGTTTCTTTATTTCTCCCACTCGCACTGTTTGTGGGCGAAAATCTTTCCTATTTTATCATGCCTATGCTATTTTTCCATTTCATTAGTCTGCATTTCAAATAAGCTCTGCTTCTCTTGGTCTTCACCTCTGCCCACAATTAAGGTTTACCAGTCTCGGTGAAGGCTTGGGCACGCCCAATTTCGGTGCATTTCCTTCCTACCCATATAAAGAGAGTCTTCAAGTGGGATTCCTGGTGGGCGAAGATATCCAGTCGGTGATTGGCGAAGACATTCTAGTTCCACAAGCACGAAGGATTTTATTTCCCTCATAAGTATTGATGGTGTTCATATCTAATGTGTTTGATTTACTATATTAAAGAAGACTTCCTTTAAGGTTTCCAAGTTGTACAGGAAATTCACAAATATGACATGTTTGCAGGGCATGCTTTGGTTGAGGGTTATTTTCCTCCAATCATCTTTAGAAAAAGCAACTTATAGCTAAACTGTTTAATGCAATGAAAAATAGTCTGGTTAGTGGCAACTATAGGCCTTTTGACAGAGAATTGGCCGCTAGTCTGGTTAGTGGCAAATAGTTTGGTTAGTGGCAAATATAGGTTTTTTGACAGAGAATTGGCCGCTTTAGCAGATTTTCTTCCTTAACAATTTGCCTCTTTTCTCAAATGTGTCTTCTATGCATTGCACTGTTTGGTTGTCCACCATCCTTCCCCATAACCTCGCCTTCTCGGTTGCTTTGCAGATTTCCATGGTCGAGATGTTAAACGAAAAGATTGAATTGGACAAGTTCCAATTGTTCATGGTCAGAATGCTTCGCATTGTGCTCTTGCTACTGGATCTATTGATCACATCCCATCTTCACATGCACAGGATTTCACGAATGTCGCCCCTGTTTTTGGACCGTCCAGCTCCTGTAAGGAAGGTCAGTAGAATTTACGCAACCACTGAAAGAGCATAATGCAACATTGATACGATACTCATGTTGGGTAAAATTCGCATATCTCCTGAGAATTTGGGTTTCTC
This sequence comes from Thuja plicata, assembly GCA_018584345.1. Lineage (NCBI taxonomy): Eukaryota > Viridiplantae > Streptophyta > Pinopsida > Cupressales > Cupressaceae > Thuja > Thuja plicata. The sequence continues at coordinate 1,103,361 of MU228485.1, forward strand.
ATTCTTGGGGGTTCGTCAGTTTATTTTGGTTCCAAATTTTTGGGATTGTCCATGGTTATTTAATTTTTCAGTGAAACATTTTTATGTTCATATTATCTAATGTATTGTGGTCTATACGCTTGATTTAGCAGGGTTTTGTCTCGCTTGTAGCTGGATTGTTGCTCCATGTTCATGGATTCCAGCTTTCATTCTGATGCACTTTTAACTATTATTATCTATGTATACTTTCTCTTATTTCAATATTAAGTTCAGGCTTAATGTCTTTTAACTGTAAAAAAAAGTCTTATCTTGAAATTTCAACACCTACTCTACTTATAAAACTTAAAAATCACAGCTAAAACAAAGCATAAAATATATTCTATTTACCATTTGATCATATAAAATTTACTTTCATATATTATTCTTATTATTTCACTATTTTGGTCTGCATTACAGAAAATAAAAAGGCTACAATAAAATCCCAACACCTACTCTATACATCAAACTAAAAAACTTCTAGTGCCAACAAAACTCCTTGCTTGCAAACATAAGCCTCCTTCAATTATTTTATTAATTTTTATATTATAAAATAAAATTATATCCTTGGGATGCCACTTCTTTTTCGCAAAATTGGTACTTTCGTTCAGAAGAGAGTGAAAAGGAAATTTCTCATTCCATCTATGATGTGATACTTTTTAAATTTTTTCTTCTTTTCTAAGCAGACTGCTGTTATATACAGGACTGCTGCCTTGATTTGCTTCAATACTGTTTTCTTGGACCATTATTGGTGTTGTAAGGAGCAGGTGACTTGGGAGTAAAATGGAGAGCAGACTGCTGTTATATATAGGACTGCTGCCTTGATTTGCTTCAATACGGTTTTCTTGGAGTATTATTGGTGTTGTAATGAGCAGGTGACTTGGGAGGACAATCTGCTCCATTGTGCTACAGTTTTCTTAAAAGATAAATAGACATCTATATGGTGGAAAGTTTAGTCATATTTTATTTCCATGATAATGTGGTTCCAATTTCTGAACTTCAAAATGTCTTACATGAGTATCGTATCGATGTTGCATTATGATGGTGGAAAGTTTAGTCATATTTTATTTCCATGATAATGTGGTTTCTGAACTTCAAAATGTCTTACATGAGTATCGTATCAATGTTGCATTATGATGGTGGAAAGTTTAGTCATATTTTATTTCCATGATAATGTGGTTCCAATGTCTGAACTTCAAAATGTCTTACATGAGTATCGTATCAATGTTGCATTATGCTCTTTCAGTGGTTGCGTAAATTCTACTGACCTTGCTTCTGATGGTCTTCTTGCTGAGTTTTTCTGTGCTATTAGGTTCGATCTGGTGAAGATGCAGTTGAAGATTTGTAGAAATAATGCTCCAAAGAAACTATCAGACATGGCGTTGGACCACTTCTAAGGACTTCACCACGTTGGACCACTTCTAAGGACTTCGCCAGCCTTGCATATTCCTTGGGAGAGCAGTTCTAGTTCATGGTGGCAGCATTAGCCATAGAGTTTTAGACTGTGGACCTCCAGCACTGCTGCATCTCATCTTTACCCTCCTCTACGAGAGCAGCCTTCTCTTCCTTTTGCACATGATAATTATCTATTGTAATTTTTTCTTTTAGCCGGTTGACCTTGGGAATGGACCTCTATTTTGTCTATGGTGTTATGAGCAATGGGTTGTTGGGTAGCTCCTCAACCTTAACTTTTTATTTATTGCTTCCTGTTTGTCATATCTGTACCCATCTGAAGATTTTGTATGGGTCCTCTGTAAACTCTATTTATTACTTCAAAAGAGTGGATGGATGACTTCCTCAATCAGTTCTCTTTGTAATTTATGATTACCTTCTTTTTAGTATAATCTATTTTAGTGGCCTCTGCTACTTTATGTTTGAAAAAAATTACTTCTTATTTAATTTTATGTAATAAGAAGTAAAAAAACTACTTCTGATGTAAACAGATGTTAAAAGATTCTTAAAAATGTTTACAACTGCAAAACTTAGGTTGCTATTGCAATAGCATGCCACAGCATATTCATCAATACAATGCAAACTTGAATAAACTCGTCTTGCAATGTGAATACCACTTACTTAAAAACACAATGCACAAAGATCAAATGTGTCAGAAATCCAAACTATAGAAGTCCTTTTTTGAACCGAAGTAGAAAACCCGCTGGTTTTAAGCAGAGTGGTCAGTGTCTGCCGGGTGATATAAGATACCCCTCAAAGTTTCTGAACCAACTATTATAGAAACGAAATAGGCATCCTTGCACTTTCCTGTTATAACTCCACTAACGAAATCATTTCCGGACGAAGTAGAGTTTGCTGTTAAAAAGGGAAAGCAAAGTATAAATTAGCAACAATAATTGATTCAAGTTACATAACAATTCATCTGACAAGCGTGATTTATTAAAAGGGGAATTCCTAAGTTAGTGAGATCGAAAGTATAAAATTCTATTAAAACAATGCATTTGTTCAAGTCCGTAGCAGTTGACAACCTGCAGAGTCAGTAGCTTTCTTCTTTCCTTTATCGGCATGTGGAATAGCAGAGTCAGTAGCTGCTTTCCTCTTTCTTTTATTGGCATGTTGAATAGGAGAGCCAGTAGCTTTCCTCTTTCCTTTAGCCGCAGATGCATTAGCAGGTGGATTTGAAATGGGTTTTGGGGTATGCACTGTAGCAATGGAGACATTTTCAAAATACTTCTTCCAGACGAATCAAGCTACACACAAATTGAAAAACATAATGAGGATTTAACCTACTCGTTGGTGGAGGAATGAGATGATCCTGCTTCCTGAAGAAGTATACTTGTTCGAAATGCCAAAGTAACGAAGTGTAATGTCTCTGCAGTAGAGTTGATAAATTGTCCGGGGTTGACTTGAAATTGAAGGCCAATGAGACCTGTTCCCATTTGTTTTTTTTGATTACCTACGAACCATCAAAGGAAAGCTTAAACAATAATTTATAAGCATCATTAACACTAGACAAGATGGAAAGACACAGTACTTTATTACTTCACCCAATTTTATCCATACTCCAAAGAAATATATCCCATATTTATTTGAATGCCAATTACAAATGATCAGACTATTACTTTCATCTGACATTCTAGAGAATTATAAATACGCAATTGACAGTCCTTAAGGCATCAAACAAATTATAAATGCTTTATTTGCTTGTCTGCATTCAACTCTATTGATGATTCGTTGGTGCATTTCACCACATGTTTTTCGTTAGCATCACAAAAGTCATTATATAGTTGATCAATTCAAATGCTGAATCTTTCAAAGGTTAAAATACAATAGTACTATAATTTTTTGGGTGATAGCTTGCTGTTTCTGTTGACAGCTCTTTTTTTTAATTTTGTATTGGTGACAGTTGTTATGGGTTTTTGATGGTAGTTTTTTTTTTTTTCTTTGTATATTTATTTTGTAATTTATGTATTATTTCAATTAAAATACTTATATGAACAGTTTTTGAAGAAAAAATAGCACACCAAGATTAAATAGAATAAGTTGGGCAGAAAAAATCATGTGAAAAAATCTGGATGTAAAACTCAATATTCTCATCATAGGACAAATAGATTTTATATAAATTATTCACTAATATATAACTTGATAAATGTTAAAGATAGCCTTTTACCTTTATGAGGCCTCCTCGTGATGTCACTTCTATGTATAGAAGTTTTAAATCTAATTCTTCGCTTTCAATTTTTGGATACCTACATAGAAAACCATGCACAAGTGATAATTAAATTTTGAACTAATGTAACAAATCTATAGATAAAATAATTAGCCATTATCCTTTGATCAATACAAAAAGATAATCTTTATAATAACCAAATTACTTTCAAACATGAAAATTCGATATGTATGAGCTTATCTTTCTATAAAGAATTAAATCTACAAAACTTAATAAATATAAGAAACTTCATAAATATGACTGACTAAATAAACCAAAATAAGAAAACTCTCCCTAACCCCTATTCTATGCATAACCTTTATTAACTTAAAATAATGTAAAGATTAAAGAAACATTACCCACTTATAGTTATTCTTCCATGTAGTAGAGTTTTTGAGAAAATTAAAAGGTAAATGCAAACTGCAGAGAAAATATTACTTACTCAGAATTTATACCAATATCAGTATGAAATATCTCTAGAATATCCTTGAATAGATTACAATCTGCAGCCACCACGTCTTCATGCTTGCAAATTGGATAGGGATAAGTCTTGGCTGTTGGTATTGTCATTTGTTGCGTTAAGCAATCAGAAATTAAAATAGCATGGTTCTCCGTAGACATGGATTGTATGGATTTGTTAAAGCTACACACAATCAAGACAATATTAAAAGTGCATATTTTTTTATTTAAGTAAAGAATGATGAAAACTTTATGAATCGTATTAAAAAATTAATAAAACGTAGAATCTTATAAATATAGAAATTTATAGCTTCAACAAACAATTATATCTATAAATCTGAACTAAAAATAATATAAAATACAAATCTATATTTAAAAATTAAAACTAATCAAGATAATTTTGTATACATAGACTAACCCACCAAAAAGATAAAAGTTGAACTAGTGGAGTTTTGTCACATACTAAATAAATAAATAAATAAAGGTGAAGTATAGAGCAAAAGAAAATGAGCTAAAAGTTGTTCTTACTTTGAAGTTACAAAAATTGTATGATATGTTTTAAGCCATAGGGGTCACTTTGATTGTGATGTCTCATAAGATCAACAATGTAAACTTGTGAAAATGTTTGATATATGAAATAATCAATATGGTGTGAAGCACTATATTAGATGCGCCTCTCTAAAATTACAGAAGGTCAAAAACTTTTAGAAATAGAAAAAGAAGGCATCGCTAATCGTCAAGAAAAAGAATATGTTCTTTAATGTAATAATAATAATCTAATACATTTAAACTTATTTCGTCCTTTTGTTTGATGGAGCATATATAACAAATACAATATTTACATAAAATATGACAAAATGTTGCTGGGACCAAAATATCTATTGTAGAAGATGAACCTTTAGTCTTAAATGTAACTAAAAAAAATGACAGTTATTCAATGGCGATGTGCTAATGTCTTTCCCGATTTTATATCATTTCAGTTCTCTGAATGTTTTCAAAATGCCATATAAAAAGGTCTGCAAAGGCTTCCTCTGTATTACATGAATAACTCAAGATGGGGAACTATGTCTTTAATGGTGTGGCCAAGCAAAATATTGAAAGATTTCAACAACTATGTATATCATGTGGGGAAAGTAATGGTAAATATAAAGAAACCCATTGTTCAGATTTGTCAAGGAGGAGATGTTTATCAGCTGAAGGTCCTGATTTCTGCAAAGCAATTGTCTAAATTGTTGTCTGATCAAGATAACACAACACACAATATATAAGATTTGGAGGTTTGGGAAAAAATTGCTTATGATATGGTGAGTTCAACCAGAGGGAATCACAGAGTCGAGGTCCTCCGCGTCTCCTACAGGGAAAGACGATCACGGACACAACCATTTCTCTGGAACATACACAACAAAGAGAAATGGACAAACGACATTGGGAGGAAAGGATGGAACAATTGCCACAACAAACACCAGCAAGACTTTAAATTGTCACAACGGTCACATTTGGAAACATAAAAGGGGAAGAAGGCCGAACTTAGAGTAAGCCAAGAGCCAAGACGGGGACTCTATCAAGGGGCTCGAGGGAAATTAAAAGCCATAGGGAAGTTTTGAATTCCCCACCACTTAATCCAAACCTTATCCTGATTTTCCCAACCACCAAATTGGGAATACCCATCAGACCTCCATTGCCAAAGAAGTCCTAGACCAGCCTACATTGCGATATTCATAAGAAAAGAATAGACCTACTTAGAAACAACCGGAGTCTAGTGGATAGAGGACCCAACAATGGAAGTCATAGAACTCTAATTTTTTTTAGATTGTGGAGACCCATCAGGAACTCATCTCAAAAGCTAGACTCAACTTAGCAACGTCAACCTTCATTGGAAAACCCGGTTCCTATTTTGAAAAAGGGAGAGATAGACACTCAAGGGGATAAATCAATCAGGAATACCGAGGATGCCTACCCATGCCTTGGTTTAGAAGGGATTTCCATCACCTTCTCTGAGGACTCTCTAGCCCAAAGGAGACATTTCTTAGCTCATCAGGCACTAATATGTAAATTCTAGAATACAAAGTTATCATGTATTTATCTCTCTACAGGGGTCCATGTTGACTGGCCTAACGTTAGCCAAATTGAATCCTTAAACAACGATCAAGGATATTTTCTTGCGATCTTCAAAGATAAGAAGTGCAGAGATGACATATTTAAAATTAAGGAATGGTTCCTTTAACAACTTGGGGCTACACATGAAATGATGGTCTCCCAACTTTGATATCTCAAAAAATGTTGTAAAGTTTATCCCAGTGTGGATCTCTTTAGATAGCCTTCTGGTGTAGTACAGAGACATGGAGACTCTGCAAATCATTGCTAACAATTTGGGTATCTTTCTAAAGCATCACCAAAAGAAGGAATCGACTTCAACTCTTTTATACATCTACTAATGAACCTCTCCAAAGAACTCCCAAGATCACTGAAGATCATCTCAAAATTTGGGACTTGGACACAGACCATTAGGTATAACCTGCAACAGAGTCTCTCAGAAGGATCGCAAGGTTTATCTAAAAAATGGATGTTGTGCTGCTAGACAGATGCCCTTATTTAAACACTTCTCAAGGAAGTATGGATTGGACGAGAGAAACATAGATATTGTCACACATTAGAAGGTGGCTTCGGTCTTTTTCCCTGAGGTAGGATTTTTGGATAACCCAATTATTTCAATGATAGTTGTAAATGATGATAACCATATAGAAATCATGAAAATATTCCTTTGGTTTTTTTACTGGAAAATTATGGGTTCAACTTATCAAGGAATCAAACCAAAAGCTCTTTTATGTGTTCCTCCCATAACCCTATTTCACAACAATCAGGAAATCCAAAATAGGACAAGATTGGTAAACCTTGGAAACCTAGGAAGGAATAGGAACTTAATAATTCCATTCAAGAAGAATCGGGTGGAATTTACATTTCAACTACCCTCATTATCTACATATCAGAAAGTGTCGGAGACTCCCATTTCCTTTCCATAGGAAAATGGCGATCTTCACACTCAAATCTCTAGATTTAATCTGAAGATTGCAGAACAATTATTGACTCAATGGTTCAGAGAAGTACAAACAAAGATGATGTCCCAGTTGGCAGATCAAGTCATGGCAGAAGAGATTATTTTGGATGGGAACGCAAGGACCCAAGAGGGAAGCACAAAATGGGAGCACATTATTTCTCTCACAAATCTATCTCCTAAAAGTAAACCAACCCAGAATTTGGATGTTTCCCAAGAAGATGATATTTTGGAAATAAAAATCAGAGACTTATGGTATATTGCAAAGACAGAGATGACATCTGGATACAACATGGACAAAAATCAAATGACTCAACATGTGAGAGCTTAGGTATCTGCATCCATATTGAAGACTGAGAAATGTGATTTTGACTCTTCCAATAATAGCTTGGGCACCAGGAAATCCTCAAGACTTAGTGCCAAAGAATTAAAATAGGCCAGGATGAACTAGAAGATTCGCTAAATAAGCTCAAAACTAGAAGCAGAATCAGAGGGAAAATCATTCCTTTAAAAATAGTTGGTAAAAGCCATCAAACCTAGATATCCGATGTAGATTGGGTGAGGGAGACTCCAACAGAAGCTCAATATACTCAATCTCCCATTTCTCTGAGAATTCAAGCGGTATATGAACTCTTTGGTGGATCAGAAAAAAGTAACAAGGGAAATGAGAATAACTCAACTTCATTTGTAGAAAGGATTCTAGAACTAGATTATGTTGAGGATGAAGAAGGATGGAAAAACATAGAAGGTCTAGTATACTATAAAGATAATTCTCCTGAGATTATACACATTGCCTTCATGGTGGAAAAGGAAATAAAGGAAGTCCTAGCTACACATCACATTCCTTCTCCTCCTCCCATTTTAGGCATTCAAAAGTTACTTACAAACAGACCTCTTCTTGACTATGGTATGGTTAAGAAGAAAAAAAAAGGAGGGAAATCTATGGCCACACTAAGATCGGAGGATGGTGAGGATCATGATCAATCTAAAATCATAGCTTACTTAAATGTAGGGAAGGGGAATATCCTTCCCAAGTCACAATGAAAGTCCTATCATGGAATGTTAGGGGTCTTAATGCTCATAAAAAGAAAAAAATAGTGAAACACTGCATACTGATGGCCAAACCAGATTTAGTGCTTTTACAAGAAACAAAAATGGGCATAGATCAAATCTCCACCTTCTCCAAAATCCTTGGAGATTGGTTCATTGAGGGGTTTGATGCACTAGGTTCTTATGGAGGTATTGCCATTTTATGGAACCCAAGGCATATTACTTTTACAAGTTGGGAAAAGAACACAAATTGGATAGGAGGTGAAGTCAGGAGTCTGGCCTCCAACTTACAATTCTACATTATAAATGTGTATGGCCCGAATCTTAGAAGGAGAAAACTGGAAGTTTGGATAGAATTGAGTGAGCATTTCCATGCTAAGGAAAATGAAAACATTCTTTTAGGGAGAGATTTCAAGGCCATTTCTCACTCCTCAGAAAAATTGGGAGGCTCAAAAAGGGAACCAAAATAACAATCCAATTTCAAAGACTGGCTCCAATCTGAATCTCTGCTGGAAATAGAATTGGATAATCGAAAGTTCACCTAGACTAACAAAAGACTGGGTCCTAGAAACATAGCAGAGAAATTAGATAGATTATTTTTCAAAGGGGATCTCTCTCTTTCTCCCTTTGATCTCGAATCTTCCATCTCCCCAACCTTAGATTCTGATCATTTTCCTATCCAATTAGAAATTTTTGGGGAAAATAAACCTCAGCATTATCCATTCAAATTTGAACATATGTGACTTAAGGATGGCAATTTCCTTAATTTATTAAATCCTTGGTGGGCGGAATGCAAGACAAAAGGATCAAAATTATTCTTCTTTGTATCAAAACTTATATACATTAAACAAAACTTTCTCATATCGAACAGAACACATTTTAATAATATATTTGACTCAAAAGCAAAGGTGGAGTGGAAGCTTAAGGATCTGAATGAGAATATCATGTCATTGTCGATGGATAAGGAAATATATAATGTGGAAAAAGATCTTCTAAGAGAACAGGAAGAAATCCTAGCTAAGGAAGAAATGTTTTGGAAATAAAATCTAGAGAGAGCTAGTCAGAAGCAGGAGACAAAAGCACAAAATTATTCCATAACAACACCAAACAGAGACAAAGTTCTAACATGATTCATCAAATAGCCAAGGAGAATGGAACTCTCATTCAGGATGAAGAGATTCAAAAGGAAATTGTCATATTTTTTACAAAATTACTAAATTATTCAGGGGTCTCTCACTTCTCTGCTCAGGAAGACCTTCTAAGGGATATTCCCAAGCTCATTTCTAATACAGACAACTTTTTTCTTCTTTCCAAATTCACAAAGAAGGAAATTCTGGAAACTCTCTTGCACATGGATCTAAATAAAGCTCCTAGTCTGGATGGCTTTCCTCCTTTCTTTTTTCTACACTGCTGGGAAAGGAACTCACTATTACATTAGAAGCAAGCTGCTCCTCAAGTAGATTCTTAACTGAAATGTACAACATTTTTATTGCTCTTATTCCAAAGAAGGAAAATGTTTCCTGCATGGATGAATATATACCAATAGATTTATGTAATACTATTTTCAAAATCTTCTCTAAAGCCTTAGCCAATAGATTAAAATTGGTTTTGAGTAAGATTATTGGAGAGGAAAAAACTGGCTCTATTCGAGGGGGGTCAATTCTAGATGGCATAATTATTGCTCAGGAAGTCATTCATTCAATTCAACATAACAAGCAACCGCGTATGATAATAAAATTAGATATTAAGAAGGCCTATGACAAGGTACAATGGATATTCTTAGCTAAATGTATGGAGAAATTTGGGTTTTCTAAAGCTTGGATAAATCTTATCTACTATTGCATTTCAACTACAAAATTCTCATTCCTGGTAAGTGACTCTCCCTATGGCTTGTTCAATGGATCTAATAGGATCATTCAGGGAGATCCCCTTTCTCCTTTTCTTTTCATTATCATGGTAGAAGCTTTGGGACATATATTCATTAGCCTCCAAGACCAAGGATTAATTCAGGGAGTGGAAATCACTTCATTGGTGAACGTTGACACTCACCAAGAATTTGCTAATGACATACTTCTTTTTGGCAATGGAAACATGAGGGAAGCCTATTTAATTAAAAAAAATCTAGATTCCTACGCTTTAGCTTCTGGCCAAATTGCCAATAAAGAAAAATCAACAATTTTTTTCCTCAACACCAGGAAGAAAAATCAACATAATATAGAAAAGGTGCTGAAATATAAGATAGGTTCATTCCCATGTCTGTATCTTGGCATCCCAATTGACAAAGCACTAAGGAATGAATCTGCTTGGAAACTTATTCGTGAAAGAATCAAAAAAATGGATTCTTGGAAATCCAAATGGATCTCATGGGTAGGAAGGATTGTGTTGATCAAAGCAACACTGGCAGAAATTCCCATATATCTCATGTCTCGCCTCTCTCTCCCCTCGGGGTGCTATATGGATATAGTCAAAAAATTCAGGAATTTTTTTTAGCAAGGAATTGATACCAAAAGAAAATTCTCTCACATTTCTTGGGATAAGATCTACAAACCAGTAGAGGTTGGAGGTACTGGTATAAAAAATCAGTAATGGCAGAACTAGGCTCTTGGAGAAAAACTATATTGGAAAATTCTCAAGGAGAAGAATCTTAAATGGGTGAGAATCCTTAGAGGTAAATATTTTCATAACTTAGAGGATGCAAAGGTCATTAGGATCTCAGACTTACCAAGATTATCTAAAATTTGGAACTTCAATTCCAGATCAAGGGGCATCATCGAAGATAATATATCTTGGAACATTAAAGATGGCTCTAGAGCCAGATTTTGGGATGATTCTTGGGACAGTTTCCCCAGCATCAATCTAAACATCGGCCAAAATAATATTAGCAAAATTTGCACCGAGAAGTGGGGACCATTGGTTAAGGACTACATCTCTCTTAGCACCCAAAATTTGATAGATGGCTCTTGGCAATGGAGGCAGTTTGAACAACTCGGTTTACATCCCTTAGAACTGCAGCATCTAAAAAAGCTACTTGATGATCGAGCTTTTCTGATTAAAGATGGACAAGATGGATTCATTTAGAATGGTTCCAAATCAGGGGAATATAAGGTGAAAGAAGGTTATAGAATTCTCTTAGGTTCCTCATCTCAACATCAACTTCAATTCTCTAATTAGCTATGCTAGAATAAAGTTTGTCTCCCCAAAGCAGGAATATTCTCTTGGGTAGCAATTCAAGGCAGAATTTTAATTGCTAATTGGCTCAAGAAAATGGGATATTATGGACCTTCCATATGTGCTCTTTGTTATAACAATGAAGAAGACATGAATCACTTGTTGCTAACTTTCCCCTTTGCATCTGACTATTGGCAGTGGCTATGTGCTAAATTAGGTTGGTCCTCAACTCTCCTAAATGATATCCTTTCACTTTTCACCTCTTGGCCTTAGCTTTTCAAGGACAGCCTATGTGGTAGTCTATGGATCATCACACCCTCCATTCTAATCTGTGGATTATGGAAAGAAATAAATAGAATAATCTTTCAAGACATCTCACTGGATAAATCTTCAATTTTGAATCGAATAGAAGCCTCTATAGTGGAAGTTATGAAAGCCCAGATCCAATTACAGAGTGCACAACACAAGTACTATACCAGTTGGGATGATCATATGATTAAAAATTGGTTTGGTCTTAAGACTCCTACAACAATTGGTAAAGGTGTTAAAGAAAATGCCAATCTTAGAGCCAATTATAGTTGGAGGCCTCCTCCCTTCGGCTGGTGTAAATTGAAATTTTATGGAGCTTCAAAAGGAAACCCAGGCCTCTCAGGGGTGGGCTGCATTATTCATTCTAGTGACGGTTCTTTGATTGCTAAATTGGCAGGACCACTTGAAATTGGCACAAGTAATATGGTGGAATTTAAAGCTCTGCTATTTGGACCGTCTCTGGCATTTGAACTTGTCTTAAAAAATTTGGAAATAGAAGGGGACTCCTTGGTCACAATTAATGTAGTAAGAAATAGATCATCTCCAAATTGGAAACTTGAAGTGACATTGGAGGTCATTCTAAATTTATTAAAAAAGTTTGAATCCGCTATGGCTAAGAACATCTACAGGGAAGGAAATCATATGGCTGATGAATTGGCCAATAAAGTTGCACTAGGAGAACATTATAAGTTCAGTGGTCAAATCGGCTCAGCAACTAGTAATACTCAGCAATGGTCATCTGGTATTCAAATTTGAAAGTAAGAATAATGGTCACTCCTAGACTTTTTGCCATAAATGTTGATTGCATCCTTGGCTAAATTCGTTCATTGGGGATGAGGTGATGGTACCTGACATAGCCAATTGGCATTCACAAATCTAGATTGATTTTCTTTGATGGTTGTACAATCTTTCTATTTATCACTTCAGACTCATCCTCGGGAACTTGTGCTCAATAAGCTCTCTTTCCCTTTTTATGTATAACTCACATCTCCTTTACCAGATCTGCAGAAGATTTTTTAGGTGGTGAATGTTAATTCATCCTAAAGTTGGATACACACAATCTTTAGGATTGTATCGAGACACGATATAAGGTGAGAATGGTATGCTACAGCTTACTATGTCAGAGTAGTGACAATTAAACTTCAAATGGCCAGCCTTTCCGTAATTTGGTGTGTTTAATACTTAGGCTATGTCTGGAGTTCATAATTGATGATTTTCTCTTTAGAATAAAGTGTTGCATCCTTCAGAGACAGAAAGATGGACACCCCAATTAAGCTTAGCTCTGATATTGAGCAAATTGCTTTTGATACCTCCATCACTTCCAACCAAATCATGGAAGTCTGCATTTAACAACATCGCTTTGTTATGCATGTGGTGCGGAAAGTGCTTGGCTACAATTTTCTTACCACCAACCATAGATTCAGTGTACTTTCAGACATATGTGTAGGCTTCTTACTGAGCATTTTAGTCGCAGGTGCTTCCAAAACATTGGTAGAAGAGCTATGTGATCCTCTATTCTTAGGAAATTATATAATAGGTCTTCACAATGTCATAATCAACATTTATTCCAATCTTACAACTCGACTCCCCTGGGATTTGGATATAGTGATGATTGCAGGACAACCTCTTCCTTGTTTTGGGGTTGGCCCAAGAAGAAATATCTATGCAGGTCCACCTAGACGCCTTTTCATCCTCTAGAGCTAGGAATGGGAGGACCATCAGCTGTGCATATGTATGATGAAGAGAGGCCTACAATTTGTCTCCAAATTCTTCTTCTTCTTAAACTCACTTTCTTGTGCTCTTTACAATCTTAACCATTTTCCTCAAGATTACCCTATATCCTCTCTTCGTGTGCCATCCAAATTTGCACTTTTGATATGTTGTCCAAGTACCTACACATGTTTCCTTCATATACATTTACATATCAATTTCAAATTGTTTTATTTTCCCAACCCCAAGGGCATCCATTCTTTCCTTAATTTTCTCAATTCTTCATGAAGCCTTTTATTTTTGACTTGTTCCCAATACTCTTGTCAAAATATGATTATATCACGGGTCCCCTCACGATCCTTCTCATCCTCCCTTTCAAACTCGTCTTTCTTCACAAAAGTAATTCTCATCGAGACTCACTCATCCCTTTGTAGTCATTATTTCTCGCTATAAAAAACTCACTTTTTCCTATCCTCTACCAAACAAGAGGTTTTTGGAAGATATAACTTTCTTGTACACTGTCTACCCAACCTCAACCTTTGTTGGAAGATAAAAACTCACACACATACTCTCTACAATATTTTAGTTTTAAGGATGTTTCACTTCATGTAGCTTCACTTCTCTCATATTTTCTTCCAAAAATATTAATTCATCTTTCCAAACCAATCCTCTTTTGGAATAACACTTAATGTACATCAAAATCAAGGAACATTACCAATCAACCAGATCTTGTAGCCAACTAATTTCTATTTAAAAAGCCATATATTTACAACCCAAACTCATATTGATTATGTTAACCTCACAACTACAACAATGTGAGTTCAAAACCAATATTCTATTTCTATAGAAAATATACAAAACTTGTACTGAATTTATTCATAAATTAGAAAGTATTATAATTAATAATATATTCAAATCTTCATCCAAATTAACTATTGTTCTATTAATTAAAAAAGATGGAGTATGGGAAAAGGAGATATATAAAGATGGAGTATGGGAAAAGGAGAAGGGTTAGGGTTTTGAATACAGAGGGAAATCGATGATGATAGTCACATAACTGTTCCACCTTGGTTTTGGGGATAATTTGTTCTCCTTGTCACTGAGACTTTGTTTGGACAAAATATATGGTGGAAGAAGGGTTGGGGGAAGAGATGCATATTTGGAAGGTGTGAATATTTATGTGGATTTGGATGGAGGCCTAGATGTTAATTCCATTGTGGAGGAGGGCTTTGATTATGCACCATATTTGGAGGTCCTAGGTGTTGCTACTTCTTTTTCCCTATTTTATGGTGTTGCAATGAGATAGGTTCTATTTTTGGTCTTTCTCCCATTAATGTTGAGGTTTCCGTCCTATTCTGCAACTAGATTAGGTGTTGCTATACTATGTTATAGAGGATATTAGTTTTTTCTCTACGATGAAATTTCATTTGGTGGTCTTTGGCTATTTAGGATTTGTTTCTATGTACGTTTATCCTCTTTGTGCTACTATTTCTCTACTAGTGTCATTGATGGTTTCTCTTCAATTGGTTCCGGGGCTCTATGGAGGTATTTATTGGCTTCTCTACTTTGGTTTTGTAGGTCATTGGTCATATGTATTTCCTATATTTGTGGTGTTATATGGTCTTCTTATCCCTTCCTTTTTCTTTGGGTCAATCTTTTTTGTGGTGGGTTTGGGTCCTTTTAAATCCTTATTTTATTCAATAGATTTTATTTGACGTGGGGAGTGTGTTTTATCTATCTTTTTCTACTTAAATCTCCCCTATTTTATTATTTATTTTCTTAATTTCCTTGTGTCACAGCAAAGCCTTACTGTTTTTCTTTTGATTTTTTCCATTATTGTCTATTGGATTACCTACCCCTTGGGTGGTGTTCTGATCTTCTCAATGGTCTAGGGTGGGGTGGCTCAGCAAATTTTTTTTTCCTATTTATGACTGGTTATGTCCCTTTGGTGGTGAATCATGTTCTTGTATTGTGTCATGTAGCTGCCTTTGGTGCATAGATTATTTTGTCCCGTCTAGAGTTATCTCTAAGAGTTTTGTTTTATTGGGAGGCATCTATTTGTTGGTGATTAGTTTCCTAGTTGTTTAAATGGAGGAGTTTATTGGTGTTAATTTTTTTATAGGGATAGTGTTGATGATTTTAGCCCTTCCATTTCCCTCCTTTATTAGGTCTCTTTTACCTTGGTGCTTAAATTTCTAGGATTAGGTGTTTGCTAGTCAATGGGTGCAGTGTTGTTGGGGGATATTGGGTGTATGCGTCTTAAGAGGATGTTCTCTATTGTGCTTATGCCCTTCAACCCCTCTTCTTGTTCTTCACATCTACTACCCTACTACTTATCTCTATTGTAGGTGTTGATAGTTTCCTGGATTTAGTGTTATTATATGTGTTTGTGTGTCAGCATTTTAAGAGGATGGGCTTTGATGTTCTTGCCCCGTCCCCCATCCTCTCTCTTTGATGGATTCCTTTTATCTTGTTGTTCTAGTTTTTTATAGGTGATTGGCTCTTGATTCGATGGTTGTTGGTTGTGGAAGGTTGTGAGTGTCTGCAGGTTTTGTTCTTGTGTTTGTGCTCTAAATTTAATATGATTTCTTGTGGTTTCTTCTATTTTCTTGTTAATTTTCTGGTACAACTCATTGTTTGATTGTTTGATTGCAGTATAAAGTCTTGTAATTGAGTGTCTATCTTTGGGCATGACATGCACCACATTGTGAATGCTCAATATATACTCACATCAAAGATTAGTAGAGGACTAAAAAAGAGTTTATTGCCAGAGATTGAACCAGACTTGTCTTTATGCTACACACCAGCGCTTTGCAACAAACATTTTCTTCATTGGATCAGCTTTGAGTTTCTTGTTGATTTGTCCAATGCTTTGGCTTGTACACTGTCTGAGACAAGTGTGGTACTATCAAACACTTGAAACCTATATCTACAAATCAAGTATGTGAGCAAGTAATCCACCAACCAAATCTAATATGCTCTTAATGATGTGCGAACTATTTAACATGTCGCAAGAGATGGCATCTCAAGGAATGTGATGAATGGGATCTACAATTTACATTAGGATGTACTTTTGATGTAAATTCATTTATTTATTCCAAGTATTTTTGATTGGTAGGTGGATATTTGTTATTAATGGTGTGAAAATATCCAGGCTTGAATGAAATCATTATTTTTTGGGATTTTTAATTCATGCTAGTTTCATATGATTAACAAAGCTCTATGGGAATCATTCTATTTGGAAAGTTGGATTCAGGAAATAAGGAAGAAGAGTGTTCTGAATTTATAGTTAGGATTGCGATTTGAAAATGCCTTGGCATTTTCTATAAAGACATTACTAGAGTGATACATTTTAAATGTTCTCTTAAAGAAACTATACAGGGCCAAGCATTTATGAATTAACCAATTTGAAGCATTAAGATGGTGAAATTATTTTTTAAATGATTCAATAGATTAAATAATGGAAAGGTATGTGCAAGAGAACGCTCATTAATTCATGCATTAGAACTTACAAGTCTAAAACAGTTATGTATTAGAGTGATAAGGTTAATGTGTTGGGAGTTACAAGGATTTATCTTGTTAAAAGATGCAATTTTAACAGATGTAATTTCTATGGAAAGGGGCGCATACAAGCTTCCCTAAAACTTTTTTTTTTTTAAGTTGTAACTTTTGCTGTGCTCATGACTTTGGTTAAAGGTGCAAATGTTTATGTTTTTACAATTGACAATCGATGAACTTATCTTTTATCATTTGAATATGGCCACCCATATGTCAAAGATTGTTTGTAAGGACATTTTTGTTACACATAAGGAATATTTGAAAAACCAAATTCGCATCCTTGTGTTATTGATGAATCTGAACCATAGAATATAAAATAGATCATAACATGAGTCTTGAGTCAACAAAGACATGAGGATAAGTATCATCTTGAGAAAGATTCTCACTCAAAGATGATTCATTGCATGAGAAGCACCCTATTTGAGTTCCTCAATGAAAGAGGGGGCTCAACATATTTGTGTCCCTGAAGAAAAGAGGGGGGTCAATATATTGGCATCGCTGAAGAAAAGAGGGGGCTTAACATATTTGTGCCCCTAGAGAAAAGAGACTATTTGTCTTCATGATTGTCCCTTCAAGGAGAAAGGAATAGGAAATATTTAGTTGATGATTTTTTAAGTAGTTGAGGAGGCATTAATCACACTTGGATGAAGTGTGGACTTTTACAGAGAAGGTTGTCTCATTTGTAGAAATTGATTGGTGATTTTTTTATTAGAGGAGAATTATTTTTGCAACACTTAAGGAGGCATTAGACACACCTGGAGGAGATGTGGACTTTCAGAGGAAATGTGTCTCATGTGCAACACTAGAGTAGGAATTAGAAACACTTGAAGGAGATGTTAAATTTTGGAGGAAATGAGTCTCATTATGCAAGGGAGGTGAGAACACTCATTTTGTGCAAATGGTTTTAGGTTTTACAATCACAAGGTCTAGTGATACAATGAGTTATGTGCTTCTTAAGTGAGTGGGGAGGATTGTCAAGGTATTTCATCATATTTTCCAAAAGGGTTGGGTTCAAAACCCTTACATTATTCCACTCTTGTTCAAATTAATGTAATAAGGGGGGAATGTTGGAGTTTTATATTAATTAGGTTAGTTTTTAGGTTAGATTAAATTAAATAAATCAGTTATAATGAAAGGTAGTTTCTTACTCAGAAAAGTTATTTTGTTAATTAATCATCTGAATGTATTTGAGTGAGTTCATTGAATATCTAATAAAGCATTTTCTCTTTATTTCTTTCACAAACTTCTCTTATTCTTTGACAATGATGATTGTTTGTTTCTTTTTCCAACTAGCTCCAAAAATTAGTGTATGTGTCTTTTCTACCATGCACTTCCATTCTATACACCTTCCTTTATTTATAATTTCAACTACATTTCTTTATTCATGCTTCATTTCCTTTAATTTCTATCTTCTTTCCCTCTAAAATGTGATCTCATGCACCATTTCTATCCATGTTTATAGGTCCCTCTTTTTTATTTCCCTCTATCCATGGCTTTCATGCCTTTTCACCTTTACTTTTGTGAATCCTTGTTTTCCTCGGCTATGCTTCCTTGTGGGATTTCACCAATATTTCCGTGTGTGGCTTTCCATTTTTTAAAGTGCTCTTCCCATATCTTTTTGCCTTACTCTTCTTTCAACGTGACATTTATATCTCCTACTCCATCTCACATAAGTGTCATTTCTTCTACCATAATTTATAGGGCAAAATAAACCTTCCATCATGTTTATTTTCTTTATAGTTTATGGTAATGATGATAAACTTGACATGCTCTCTTCCCTATATCTATACCATATCATTATCTCTTGTCTATCATTTCTTTAGATTAGGAAATAAAACTATTGTCTTTTCTACCTTTTATTTTGTGTTGCATTGAGACCACCTTTTCATGGGCTTTAGATAGACACAAACCTTGTATATGATTATATATTTTGCATACATATCTACTAGGTAGTTATCGCATGGAAAAATCTCACGACCAAATTTTTCTATTTAAACTTTTCTTCTACTCTCTAGAATAAATACCAATAAAAAAATAGAAAACAATTCCAAAATTGGAAGAAATCAAGTCAACAATATTTTGGTTGGTGTTTATCTCCTTAGACCCAAAATTCTCTTCCACTACATTTTAAGATATGAGAGTGGATGGATAGATTTTAAGAAGTTTCCTACAAGGTTTGAATCAATTGTGGCGGACATAGAAGAAAGAAAGAATATTTAATAATTTTCAGTTTATGAGCTACATGTATAACTTTTTTCGCATGAGTATAGGCTAGGGAGATCATAAAATTCAAGTTTGGAGCATGCTTTCAAGGCATAAATCTTAATTAGCCATGGTAGATATAGAGGAAGAAAAATTCTAGAGGTAGATGAAGAAACTCATATATGTTATGATAAACTATCCTATACCTAGGAGCCAGTCTACAGACATCCTTCATAATAGAGATGTTATCAACACTAGATTGTATTGAGATGATGAGATATTGAGGTACTAAGGTATTGAGGTGATTACAAAGGCTCTCCTTATATAGGCAAGAGCATATAGGAAACATGGATAAGGTTGAGACAAGTATCTCAACCTGGAGGAAGGAGAGTTCTGATAGAACTCAACAATATCCTCTAAGATAAGGTGGAGTCCAAGTTGGACTCAATGATATCCATCTACCCAATTAATGAATGTACCTAAGTAAACTTAAGTA
>MU228485.1:1130330-1159629 GCA_018584345.1 Thuja plicata
AGCTAAGAAAAGGCCATAGTATCAATAGTGTCAGGAATTGCATCAAGCTCAATGTTGGTGTGAATTGCATCAAGAATAGAAAATATTTCAATGTTGTGATGCTGGTGTGAAGATTTCAATGCAGTTTCTTCTAAATTCATGCTACCGTGAAGATTTCAGTATAGTGGATATGAATTCATTGATTAATCGGTATGTTGCGGACATATAAATTTACAGTTTTTTCGATTCAAGTTAACTGACACCTAGGTCAAAAGATGATTTCGTGGGTGATGTTTGTAAGCCTTTTTCAAATTGCAAAATGTGCACTCCATTTTCTTGGGTTTGTTAAGAGATTGGTTGTTTTATGAAGAAATTATTTGAGAATACTTTACATAAAGTACCTAATGATTCTTAGCATATGTATGAAACCAATCCTTTTCCTGTTTTGAATTTTTTAGCAAGTTGAATTTAAAATTCATAAAGAACGTGATTGGGCCAATCTAGTTTGTATTGAATGATGTGCATGTATAATTGAATTCACTAGCAAAGTTGTTGCAAACTCCACTTTTACTGTTGAGCTTATTTTCAAATGAAAAATATTTTGTTTGAAAGACTATAAAATATAATTCCAGGATGTAGATTAAAGATAAAGATGTTCAAGCTTGCACAAGTGACATATAAAGTAGCGGTGGCACGGGAAATTTCAGAGCGGGTGAAATGAATTATATCTCACTCTCATTCAAAATACAAGCAGTTTGTTGTTATTGCCCTTCTTAGTCTTCCATAATAACAAGATGGACATTGGATGACAGTCTTGACTGTAAACATGAAAAAGATAGTTGGAACCCTTGGAATGGCTCTAATTTGTGTTCACAAAGTGGCCATGTTCTCTCTAGTGTGTAATATATCAAAGGTAATAGAAGGATGTTCATACAATGATTATAAGAATGTAGCATCAAAACATGATTATGAGATGCTAAAGAATGGTGAAACTCCCCTAGTTGAGACATAAAATACAAGTTCTACTAAGTCAAGATTAGCTAGTGGAAAGAACACATTTTTTTTGTGAACCAAAGCCTCCCTCTTATCATGGCTTGGAAGCTTGATGATGTCAAGTTGGAGGATGGTAGCATTTAAAGATGGAGGAATTTCCATCATCTCAAGTCAGCTTTACGCTTTTAGATAGTGTTTTGCATGAGAAGCATTTTCAACATTTTCAGTTTTGCTTTACTTTATCATGCTGACAATTTTGAAGAAGACATGTCTTGTGAAGAGTAATTTTGGAGATAGTATTGGTATTTGATGTTGAGCTCAATATGGATTATATTTTAATGAGCTTTAGGATATATTTTCAAGAATTATACCCTTTCATGGTCACGAGAGAATGATAGAGATTTGTTGCATCTCTTAAGGATCCTTGTTGAATAATTCAAGACTGTGTTATTCGAGAGTTTAGAATTGAGAGATAAAGAACACATCTTGAAGCTACATCTTTTTGAGGGGCAAGAGACAACTTGATGGAGCTCCGCTAACTTTAGGATTTGCATCTTCAAAAGAAGAGTTTCTAAATATGTGCATTCATATTATGTAATTAACATGATTTCGTTGTGTAAGCCTTAAGAGGGGTCCCTAGGGCCAAGTGAACTTTATATTTGATGTTTTTTGGATCAATGTATTAAGGACAGGGGGGGATGTTAACATTAATACATTGTAATGATTGTCCACATTGCATGTTCACCATCAGTTCATGCTAGTAACTATTGTTTCTCCAATCGTATGCAATACATTTATATACCTCCATTTGCATCAATAATATTATTAAAAACATTAAATTCTCCTCTATCAATTAAAAGGTTCATGGAGTCAAAAAATGTTTCTCATTGGCATGTAGTGAATTTTTTTTATAAATATGTTAAGTAGAATTAGGAATTATGAAATTCTCTTCTCAAAGTCAAATGATTTCAAGTTGATTGGATAAGATTAGACAATAGAAAAAACACTTCGGGTTATGTCTTTTTTGTTTGGATCATACATACTCTCGTGGACATCAAAGAAATCACCAATTTTAACTCTTTCATCTGCTAAAGAAAAGCATGTAGCAGCTATAAGGACAACATGCTATGCAATATGGATGACAAGAATTTAAAAGAATTGGGGAATGATTAAGAACAGGCGATTAAAATTTATTGTGACAATAAATTAGCTATAGAAGTATCAAAGAATTCACTATCTCACAAAAGTCACAAAGATATTGATACAAGGTACTATTTCATCAAAAAGCTCATCAACAATGACCCCACATCAATTAGTAGAGGAGCTACACCTAATGCAATCCTTAGAGCCAACTCTATCTGGAAGCCTCTATCCTTGGGCTGGTGCAAATTGAATTTCAATGGGGCTTCAAAAGGAAATCCAGGTCCTTCAGGGGCGGGTTGCATTATCCATTCTAGTGAGGGTTCCATGATGGAAAAATTGGCAAAACCTCTAGAAATAGGTACTAGTAATTTGGAAGAATTTAAAGCTCTATGTTTGGGTTCTCTCTTACATTAGATTTGGGTATTTACAAATTGGAAGTTGAGGGAGAATCTACAATAACAATAAATACTGCCAGGTCAGGATCCACCCCCAATTGGAAATTACAAGCGACTCTGGACATAATTTTGAAATTATTAAACAAGTTTGAATCTACCACAGTGAATCACATCTTCAAGGAAGGCAATCAAAAGGCAGATGAGTTGGAAACTAAAGTTGCTTTGGGATAAATTCTCAGGCTTAGTGGTCACATCACCTTGGAAAATGGTCATCCTCAATAATGTGAGTGCAAACCTTCTTATGTCCTATCGCTATTAATGTGGATGTAACTTGGCCAAATTGATTCGTTGAGGTTTTTTGGTGTTCGCAATAGATAACACCAACTCTCATCCAAAACACATAATGTAACTCTGTGCTGTAAGATCAATTATCCCTCGGATCAACTCTTCTTTATGTGGTATAGCCTCATGAGGTATAAAATGGGAAACTACATTAACCGCACATAACATCATTCTCGATCGGCTTGATCTTGGATTTTGGCACCCATTTTTCACTCTAATTCCTATTTTTCTTCTTCTGACATTTCATCCTTTGCAAGGTAAAGTTCTATTAGGTAGGAATCGTTAATATACCCCAATGATGATAGCTCTTACTCATCAAGCGTATTTTGAGCCATGACTTTAATTAAGAAAGGTATGCAACAGCTAGTAGTGTTAGACCGATGACGTCTGATCCCATTTTTAAAAGCCTGCAGCTTGCTCAAAAATTCACAACTCTTGTTCTTGAAGGAGCTCATTGGTTATTTGATCTTCAGAATCCTAATTCATACACAGAGAAAATAGATGGATACCCCCATAAATCTTAGGTCTGATTTTGAGCAAATAGCTTCGAATAATCCCATTACTTCCAATCAGATAATGGAGGTCTGCAATTATAAACATCCCCTCATAATTCATGTAGTCAGAAAGGTGTTGGATTTTTAATTTACTAAACACCAATCATAGATAAAGAGTTCTTTCAGACATCTACACAAACTTTCTCGCGAGCATTTTGGTTGCAGGTGCTTCCAAGGTGCTTTGCTAAAGATCTTTACATGATCGATTGTTCTCAATAAATTTTAGTGTGGGACTACATAATGTAGTGATGAATATCGACCAGGATCTTACAACTCTACTTCCATGGGACCTGGCCACGGTTATGACTGTAGGACAACCCTTTCCTAGTTTTGGGATTGGCCCTCAAAGGAACTTTTATGCTGGCCCTGCCAGGCGCCTCTTCATTTTATGGGGTTGGGATTGGGAGGATCATCAAAAGCATCTGAGCATGATGATGAAAGGATTGAAATTCCTCTCCAAGTTCCTAGGAATAGAGGATAGCCTTCACGCACCATATGGTGACCAGCTGGATGAAAATCTTCCATGGGTGTATCAATACAAGTATGAAAAAGAGTTGGATGGGTTGGGGAGCTCTGATTCCTCAAACACAGAGAAGATGAAGGAAGAAGATGAAGAAGAGGAAGAAGAAATAGAGGATGCTGAAGAGGAAGAGAAAGACTAAAGAGATGGACGAAGATATCCCATCAGAATCCAAGGAGGAAGCGATGGAAGAGGATAGCGGCACGCCTAGCATGAGAGGTAGCACAAAATCTAACTCTGTCGAATCAACGGAGAATGACACCACTTCTCCATCTGTCTGATGTTTTTTTAAGCTTGCTTTGGTTTTTTTGTTTTTTTTTTTATCTGGGTTTTGCATTTATTTTTGAATATGCATTGTTAATACTCCAGCTACTGTAAACTTTAATATTTTTTAGACTCTCCATTGGGCCATGATGCTCATTTTGGGTTCACAGTCCTCTCGGTAGGATTGGGATTTGAACCAGCAAACTTTCTTTGGTTTGTTTCCCTTTCATGCTTTCCATTTTTTATATATAAAACCTCAGCTTTGGCCCTTTACAGAGAAAAAAAAAGACAAAATCATTTTGAAACATTGCAGCTTTGAAAATCAATTTGCAGACTTCTTCACAAGGCACTAGGAAAAGAAATTTTTGTGCATCAAAGAAAACTTGAATAATGCAAATGATTGTTCTTTCCATAGGTTTCATTCTCTCCTGCCATTACTAAATCCCTTAAAAGATTTTTGCACTTACTTGTATAGCCCTCATTCCATTTTGCCTCTTTTTCCAATGCTAACAAGACATTTTCAAAATTATAATTGATTGCAAAATATCTTTATGATTCTCATTCGTTGGATGTAGACTTCGAATTGAATGGAAGTTAATGGTTTTTTTTTTCTCTCTCCTTTCTAAAAATATATGTAAGGAAAAAGGAGACCATATTTTTGCAGGAACAAAAAAGGGAAGAAGTTTATGTTGTTGTAGCAGCAACAGTCGAAAACAGGGGTCTCTAAAAAGAAATAGCAGTTTTATATACTATTCTATGCAATTGAATTATGTATCCCAAATCATTTTACTCTCTGTTATTTTATTAATGTTATATTTTCCTTATAGTTTTTCTTATTTTCTCCACCTCTATTTTTTTGGATACAGGGTGACTTTCCTGTCGGTGGCACACTTGCCTTCCACTTTTCACAAGATTCAATTTAACTTGAGTGCCTAAGAGATTTTTTTTTAAATCTGAACTTCCTGTGGGCATTGAATCTGAGAGAAGTTTTCTTGAGATGTTTGTCCAAATCCAAGTATAGTGAGTTATTCAGCAAATGTTGATGATGCATTTTACAAGAACTTTCTGAGTATTTGTATTCTCTTAATTGATGGACATTTTCCAGACAAACCAAAAACTGTTACAGCTGGAGGATTTCCTTACTTTGATATGTCTATGTTTGTCCAATCAAAGAGTGTTTCCTTATTCTAGATGACCTATCAGTATTGCAAATGAATATACTTGCAATACTGAGGTAAGAGAAACATCTGATGTAGGTAAACTTGATTTTCGTTGTTCATTGGAGTCACAACTACTATTTGGAAAAACCAAAATCAAAGAGCCAGATATGACATATAATGTAAGCTTCCATCTCAAGAAATAGTGTCCTGCTTTTAAAGAAAACTACGACACCTTGTTTCATCATTTTATGAATGTTCATCCAAATACTGCAATTTTTTTCTTTCTCTGTTTTCTAACAAAGTTGTTTTAATTGGATCCTCTTTATTATTTTGATCTTCTTTATAAATTTAGTAACAAGAAGAACTATTGAAAGTAAAAATGCAAATCAGGTAGCTGGGATGACTATTGGAGGTGAGCTTCCATAGTAAAAAAAGATGTTTTAATTCTACCATTTTAAAGCTTATCAGTACTGATTCAAATTCAGACTTTGAGTGTCGATCCAAATACACTTTTCCCTTAAAATATTTTATCATATTTTATGATTCCCTATAATTAGTTGCAAATAGTTCCTACTTTGATATTTATTTACCTAGGAGGGCAGGCATCTTGATACAAAAGCTTTGCAAGAAAGGACATACTAATTGCATATTAGAAGACCTTTAATCTACACATTCACTCATGAATAACGAAGGAAAAGATAATGTATTCCTTCAATTGTTTGAAATTTAGACAGAGGGGCCTTATGTCTAATGAGTCTTAATTCCAACTAATCTAATGTACAACTTTCTCAGTTAGAGAAGTTTGAAATTCAGACTCATCATTGCATCGTACAAACCAAAGATATTAATCAAACAGAGTTAGAACTTCAGGAATTTTAAGTGTGATCCCTAAGAACATCCAAGATGCTTATATTCAATTACAGAAGGCTTCTGCTTTTAGTATCCCAGGATGTCAAGGACGCCAACAAAAGTAGGCTAAATTAAAAAACATACACCCGAAGAGCTAAAACTTCAGGCATCGTAGTTAAGTGTTCTACAAATCTCAAATTTGTTTTATGCATAAGGTTTAGGTCATAAATTAGTAACATCTCTATTTTAAATGAAAGGAATAAACATGTCTTGTTTGAATAAGTGAAAAATAATAAATATTGCTAAATAGATCAAATATGGTTGAGATATTGGGATGGGAAAAATAGATATATTAGGTATAATTTGTGTGCTCAAATAGATGCATAAAATAAATTATTGTTAAGGATGAGTAAATAAGATATGTAAATGTGCTATAAAGACATGGATAACAATTAAATATTCTAATAAATCTTTGGAGGAAGAATAAGATGAATCATGGAAGAAATATATAACACAAAAATATTTAATAAAATCAAGAATAAGATGTCTCTAGGAAGAATAAGATACATCATAGAAGAAATGGATAATGGAGGAAATCGATAAATGGCAAAATATTCTAAATTAGAATAAGATCCCTCTAAGAAGAATAAGATACATCATGGAAGAAATAAATATTAAAAATAAATAAATGTAATCGCATGGATGTTGTGTGCACAAAAATGAATGTAATGGTATGAATGTGTGTGGAGAGATAAATACAAGCACATACATGACTCAATATAGTTATTATTACTATCCTTCAAAATTTGGAAATAGAAGGAGATTCATTGATCACTATACATGTTGTTAGAACATGAAGGACTCAAAATTGGAAACTACAAGCAACTCTTGAGGTCATTTTAAATTTAATTAAAAAATTTGAAACTACAACGGTCAATCATATTTACCGGGAAGGGAATATGCTAGCGGATGAGTTGGTTAACATAGCTACTTCGGGGGTAGGCATTAAATGCATTTGCTAATCGATTACGACACTCCATCAGTACTCACTTGAGTTTTGGGTTTCCATTTAGTGGCTTGGAAGAGGATAGACTATCTTCTCATCCTTAAATCTCAATTCAATGGCGGCAGTGGCCAAAGTGTCCATTGGTGGTGATTAGACAGCTCCTGAATCTCCATTTGGCCGATTGGGATCTGAATTAATGGCATTAGTCTTCTCTCCATCTCAATCTTTTGCATGATTTGAAAGGTTTCTAAAATGCACATCTTGTCTATCCGACGGGAATGGTACTAAGGTACCTTCTCACGCAGCCCCTTAAAGAAGATGGGATAGATTAAGTGGTAGCACTGGGTATCGACATTCATCAGTTTTATGCAAAAATGAGTCATTCATTACTGAAGGCAGATCACGGGCATAGTGTGGTTGATCATTCTCCAAGTTTTCTTTTTTGCGTGACAACGAAACTATCTATTTTGTATACAAGATAAAGGACTTGTTTGTCTAGATAGTTGGTTGCATTGTAGTTTCCTCCTCTGCTTGTCTGCAACATTGCTATTCACATCATTATGGACACTCCAATCAAATTTGATGCGGTTGTAGGCCAGGTTACTTTTGAATCTCCTGTCTCTTTCAACCATCTCTCAGATGTTTGCATCTATCATCATCCTCTGGTTTTCCATGTGGTGAGGAAAGTTATGGGCTTCAATTTTCTACATACAAATCACAAATACAGGGTCCTCTTTGACATTTGCGTAGGATTTCTTGCAAGCATTTTAGCGGCAAGAGCTCCCAAAAACCTTGCAGAAGATTTGTGTGATAGGTTGTTTTATGAAAAATTTATCATGGATATACACAATGTCTTCCTCAATATAGATGCAGACCTGACCACTCCTTTCTGCTGGGACCAAGCCACATCCATGACGGCAGGACAACCTTTCCCAGGGTTCGCCATTGGTGCTCGTAGGAATTTTTATACTGGGCATCCCAACTGTCTCGTCATCCTCTGGGGATGGGAGTGGGAGGATGAATAGGTGTGCCTTCCGATGATGAGAAGAGGATTAAATTTCCTTTCTAAATTTCTAGGTATAAAGGACGAAAACTTTGCTCCATATGGGGATGACTTAGATAAAAATCTCCCCGGGGTACATCAATTCAAGTATGATGAGAAATTGGATGGACTGGGCAGCCCAATTTCTTTTGATACAGATATCAGAGGTGAAGAAATGGAAGAAGACTCAGATGAAGAAGAGGATTTAGAGAAAGAGACTGCGGATGATCTTGATGATGCTGAGGAGATGGGTTCGACTGTGGTGGACGATTCTGAGCTCGAGGAGGCTTCTCTGAAGGATGTCTCTACGGATGGCAGTGGGGAGTCACAACTGCCCGCAAGTTCCAAATCAAACTCAGCTCCCCGTACTGAGAATGATACCACCTCTTCCTCTGATTGAATTTTCAGAGATAAGTTAATTTTGGGCTAGATAATATCCAGAATTTTTGTTGTTTATTATCAACTTTCGATATGCTTAAGATTAACTTGGGATGGGCCTTGGTGCTCTGGTTTTTGGGTTCACAATCCTCTTGGTAGGATTGGGTTATGAACTAGGATACTATTATCTTTTCGTTTTTATGTTTTCTGCTTTCATGCTTTTTAAATATTAATACAAATACTCAGCTATGGCCCCTTATAGATCAAAAAAAAAATATAGTTATTATTATACTAATATTTGTGTTCACTTTTTTATTATTATAAAGGGTTATATATCTTGTTGTACTATATGATGTATTTGTCTAATTATCGTTATCCTTATCACAAATTAATTGTGGCTGCTCTTGTAACTATCTTAATTGATAGAATTTATTCTCTTGGAAGTGTTTGCATTAATATGTAGCTGTTTTTATTATTGCTATTGGTAATTTTGTTCATCTTTCTCAATTTTCAAATTATAATTTTATAAAATAGTTTTACATAGACTTGTGTGTAAATACAAATAAATATAATAATATAGATTTGTGCAGAAAATTATATATAATGGCATAGACAAAAAAAAATATCACAGAAATTGTCATATTGGTTATTTTAACTCTACAAGGTTCTAGGGTTCTTTGACCTATTATAAACTTTTGAAAAGAGAAGGATAAAAAGAATATAAGGGTAGAATTAAATTATATAACAATCTAATTATAAGAATAATTGTACAGACTTCAACAGACAATGAATAAAGAGAAACATGACTTAGAATTACATGTTTTTATCTATCAAAAGTATTATCAATTGTAAATTATTCTATAAAAGTTTTAGAAGTACAATCTCAAATACTTTCACTTAAAAAATTCTGAAAATTAGACCTCCACCTTCAACCACAGCAATGTAAAAAATGAAATTCACTTTGGATCTGACACTAATTTATATTCATATAGTTAATCTATCGTTTCACTATTTTAATCTTTCTTATATAAAATCAATATTTTAAA
Organism: Thuja plicata; assembly: GCA_018584345.1. NCBI lineage: Eukaryota > Viridiplantae > Streptophyta > Pinopsida > Cupressales > Cupressaceae > Thuja > Thuja plicata. Next base: position 1,140,002 of record MU228485.1, read on the forward strand.
TTAAAATCTCAGCACCTCCTCTACCTATCAAATTTAAAAAGCACATTCATCAATAGAGCGCCTTGCTCAGATACCATACAATACAGACAGACTTCATCCTACTATTTTATTGAATTTCCAACTTCATTGGAATTAAAATTTGTAAATCGAAATGACTCTTCAAAACGGTGAATTTAGTTAAAGCTCTTCCTGATAAAAACAAGTCATTAAAAATGTCTGAAAATGAACTCTATAGAGAAAATTAGCATACTATTTCTGAAATGAATACGCAGAGAGCAAAAGTCTCAGAAATGCAAACAAAAGGAAAAGTACTTGTTTTAATGAATACAGCACAGGAAATCCAGGAAATTTTCAATCTATTGAAATCGTAAACAAATATGAACAGGGGGCAATATCTATAGATCTATACCCGAATACCCATCACATATAAAATCTGTAAAAAACCTAACATCAATAACTTAAAATATGGAAGCAGGTGCAATAAAATAAAACGCATCGCTGCAAATAAGGTTAGTTGGCCTACCTCGCCATTGTTGATTACGCAGATTTTTCCAGTATAAACTTGAAAATACCAGCGTAAACCCTGGATAATTACTGAAAAGGGTTTGATATAGTTTACCGACAATTGCTCCGTTTTCTCCTACAATGTATTCTTTTAGGGTTTTCTAAGGAGCCCAAATTAAATGCAAGATTTAGAGTGAAGTAACTGATTTTGTTTTCTAGCACAAACTAACGATCAACGGGAGACATTCCATGCTGTCTTTTGATATTGGAAATTGATACTCGGATATGTATCTTTTGAATCTTGTGTTCATCAATGTACAGATGGGGATTGAAATTGGTTTGGGGTTCGTTGTAACAAGAGTCTTCTCCTGGATCCCACTCAATCGATTCATTTGGCCACACAGGAATTAAATTTCTTGTTTTCATTATGGAGAGTAGTTGTGTGGACCGTAGGTTATGCATTTCTCGTTTTCACTTATGTAAGATGGGGATTGAATTTCGAAAGGACTTCATTGGGCCACATCGGAATTCATCCTTCAGGATTCCTTCAATCGATTCGTTGCCCTTCCCTATACAAATATATTTTCAAATCCAACCACCACCCACATGTGGAGTGGGAGTGGGAGTACAGCCAATTCGAATCGTAGTGAGCACCTCGATGGGAGCACAGCTAATTTGATAGACTTCAGCAAAAGTCGATCAATTGGGCTTTGACAAGTGTATAGAATTGGAATTCGCAAGATACGTTGGAAATGGTTGTCCAGGGCTATAAATTAAAAGGTTGAAATCTTATTGGCTGTGCTGAATCATCTTTTACATGATAAAGGTTCATTGAAAAGTAGTTTTGTAAGAATATTCGTGGGAGGTAAATTTGAAAAAAAATGTTAAAATTTTATAAGATCGTTGAAAAAAAAAGTTTATATTTTATATTTTAATATTTGTTTTGTTTGTAAATTAAGTATATATTATTTTCAAATTTCTTGTAAATTATTGTTATCTTTGCTTATTTATATAGTAAAATAGGAACAATTATTAATGACAAAATTATCATTCACAAAAAGAAAAAAAAATTAATAACAAAATAATAATCAATTGTAGTAATGAATTGTAGTGGTAGTAGCTATAGAAGATTTTGAAATGGTGAGGCGGGAAGTGAAATCTTTAGTCAGATCTTCAAGGAAAACATCATTTGTGGCATAAGATTCTTCCTTTGGTATAGGGGAAGGTGCAAATATTGAGAAAGATGACGGTAAGTTGGATGGAAGCTCTCAGGAGCATGTTGAGCTAGGTGGAGTGGAGGGGGACCATGGTGAGAGTGCTTCAGACCAGTTGGGGACTTTCAAAGAATGGTTTGCCCTATTTTGGGTTAAACCCACAATCCTCTCCTCTCTCAGTCTGGTCAAGAATATCTCTGATCTAGCAAATGGTAAGTTTTATATCTCTATCCTTGACTCTATTATTGATTAGAATATCTTGTGTATCAAAAACTCTTTGGTTAGTAAATTCATGGGACCCATGCCGAACATAGAGGTGGTGCTATGCTTTGTGAGGAAGAAATGGAAAGTTAAGGGGCAAGTGGATGTTTTGACCATACCTGAGGGCTTCTTCTTGTTTGTCTTTTCCTACTTGAAGGACATGTCTCCCATTCTATATGGAGGCCCTTGGGTTACCGGTAAGGCCTCTTTGGCCCTTAAGTAATGGGAACTGGGTCTAAACCTTAAAGACTCATTTTTTTTAGTGTTGTCCTTGGTTTACTTTACGAGTTGTGAAACAAGGTTGTTTTCAAGGAGATTGTTGATTTGTTTGGATTTCTTATGTCCATAAATATCACAATTACTTCTAAAAAAACACCTTATTTAAGATAGATTATGTGTAGCTATTGATCAAATTATTGACATGCCTTCATCCATTAAGCTCAAATCGAAGCTAGGAACTTGGACTCAGATCATTGAATTTTAGTTTCTTCATTTTAGTTATCTTTTTCTCAAAAAATCAGGCCATTCAGTGAAAATATATCCATCTAAATCCCCTACCAAGATGACGATTGTTTGGAAGGAGAAACAAAGGGAGGGAGTGACCACAAGTCATGACACTTACTTTGTCAATACGAATCTACAATGTGATTTTGATTATAACCATGGATTGAGCCTAGAAGGAAAGAATAAGACATAGGATGTTGTTCACGATATTCAAGATGGAGCTTAGATGGTAAGATTCAACCTCCAACAATTTTAGAGGAACTCATGGGGTGGTTTTGGTTTCAAATAATGAAAAATCATGAATCCTTCAAATGAGGTTGTCTCTTCTAATTTTCCAAACCAACTAGACCAATTTGTGGATTTGTAGATAAGAAGAACCTCCCACAACAATATGATGAACATGCACAAAATAACAGAGATATAGAGTAGTAGTAGAACTCAGAGTGAATCTATTGATCACGGGCCACTTCGAGGGGGTAACCTCCTTTGAGAAAGCTCAATACAATAAATTCATTGGTACACAAACTTATATACTAAGTATAATCTAGAAAAGTATTACTATCTATGCATGTGGGATAATAAAATATACTCACAGGATGACTTACAAAGCATATGCGTCCAACAACACTACACTAACCAAATAAACATAAGGGACACACAGGTCCTAACATCCTCTCCCTCTTAGAAGAAAACTTTGTCCTCAAAGCTTAAGGTGTGGAAATTGTTGCTAAATCTGAAGAAGGGGTTCCCATGTAGCATCCTCTGGTTGCATTTTGTGCCACTAATTCAAGACCTCAGAGATGGAGTGAGAGCGAAGCTGATGAGTGTGCTGGTCAAGGATTGCCTCAAGCTCCAATATAATGGATCCTTCTTTATCCATTTCAGGTAGAGCAGTTTGTGCTCTAATGTTGGTGCCAAGAACTTGCTTGAGACAAGAAACATGAAATACTGGATGAATGCAGGAAGAAGGAGGAAGTTCTAGTTTATAAGAAACTAAACCAATCTTCTGCAAAACCTTATATGACCCATAAAATTTTGGGGCCAGCTTATGATGCCCTTTAAGCTTCAGGGAGGATTGCTTGTATGGTTGTATACGAAGAAAAACTATATCCCCAACTTTAAAAGAGCACTCAAAATGGTGTTGATCTACCTATTGTTTCATTCAATTTATGGCCATGTGAAGATTATCCTGTAAGGTGCAAAGAATCTGATCCCTAATGTGGAGTATTGTGTTAACTGCCTGAACTGGTGAGCTTCTGGGAGTGTAGGGAAGGAGCACTGGAGGTGCCTGACCATAGAATCCTTCATATGGAGTCATTTTAGATGTAGTGTTGTAAGAGGTATTGTACCACCATTTAATAAGAGGAAGCCACTTGGCCCACTGATGTTGTTGTTTGGAAGTGAAGCAGCGAAGATAAATTTCCAAGAATTTGTTGATAATTTTGGTCTGACCATTGGCTTGTGGGTGATACCTTAAAATCATCTTCATTTTGGTGCCAGTTTACTGAAACAATTCAATCCAAAAATGACTAGTAAAAGTTGCATCGTGATCTGAGACAATGGAAGAAGGGAGGCCATGAAAACAGAAGATCTGGTCCATGAAGATTTTTGCAACTGAGGAGGCAGTATAAGGGTGACTGAGGGCACAAAAATGACTATATTTGGAGATACGATCAACCACAACCAAGATCAATGTCTTGCCGCCTGATCTAGTAAGCCTTTCAAAGAAATCTAGAGAAATATCAGTACAAATCCATGTAGGGATGGGCAAGGGTTCCAACAAGCTAGGAAGGAGGGCCATTTCAGCCTTGTGGCATTAACAGGTATCACATTCAGACACCATCTATTGAATCATCTATTTCATTCCTTTCCAAAAGAAGTTTCACCTTGCTTGCTCATAAGTTTTGAGGAAACCAGAGCGCCCTGGCGAAGGAGAAGGATGGAGTTCATAAAAGAGATCTTGTTGCAGATCTGGATTTTGAGGAAGCACTAGATGCCCCTTGTATCAGAGAGAAGCACCATCCAAAGATTAATGTGGTACAACAGAAGGATTATTGGCCAATAAGTGAATGATTTGAGATAAACAAGAGTCACTGACATAGCCCTGCTGAACAGATTCTAACATATTGGGAATTGGCATAGAAATAGCTGAAAGGGAAGCTTGATCATCAAATGTGTGAGAAAGAGCATCTGCCACAATATTGTCCTTACCATTCTTGTAGGTGATCTCATAATCATACCCCATGAGTTTTCTGACCCATTTCTATTGTGCAGAGGAGGATGCTCATTGTTGCAGGAAATATTTCAGACTTTGGTGATTGGTCTTGATGCAAAAATGACTCCGTAGGAGGTATGGCTGTCACTTCTGTATAGCATGCAAAATAGCCATCATTTCTTTTTCATATGTATATAGGGCTAAATTATTACTAGAAAGAGCTTTGCTAGTGAATATAATATGATGCTCATCTTGAAGGAGAACAACACCCAGTCCATTGCTGCAAGTGTCACTCTCAATAGTGAAGGGCTTGGAAAAATATGGCATTGCGAGAACATGTGTACTGCACATCTCTTTCTTCAGTTGTTCAAACCCATTCTCAGCAACATGGGTCCAGGTAAAAGAATCATTTTTTAAAATAGCTGTCAATGGTGCCGCAATTTTCCCTTAGTTCTTGACAAACCTATGGTAGTAGCCAGTCAGCCCTAAAAAACCCTGAAGGCTCTTGAGAGTTTGAGGATGCAGCCAATTTTTCATGGCATCTATTTTTGTAGGATCCACTCGAACCCCTTGGTGTGCAACAATATGCCTGAGATACTCCACTTCCTCCTGGCCAAACACACATTTAGATTGTTTTGCATAGAGTTGATGATCAGAGATAAGTCACATTACAAACTCTGGATGATGGAAATGCTCATCCTAGGTCTTACTATAGATGAGGATATCATCGACAAAGACCAGAATGAATTTATGGAGGTAGGGCCAAAATATTTTATTCATCACTACCTAAAATGTTGAAGGAGCATTAGTGAGGCCAAACGGCATGACTAAATATTCATAGTGACCATCATGTGTGCGGAAGGATGTTTTAGGGATATCCTCCTATTTAACCCTAATTTGATGATACCCAGAACGAAGATCCAACTTGGAGAAAAACTGAGCGCCATGGAGCTCATCAATAAGCTCATCAACAACTAGAATGGGAAACTTATCCTTTATGGTGAGATGATTAAGTGCTTGAAAGTCAGTGCAGAGTCGCCAGGACCCATATTTTTTGTGGATAAACAAAACTAGAGAAGAAAAGGAACTGGTACTAAGGCGAATAATACCTTGCTTCAGTAAGTCACAAATGAGCATCTCGATTTTGGTTTTCTAATGAAATGGGTAGCGGTAGGGCCTGATGTTGGGCAGGATGCTACCAGGAAGGAGCTTAATATAGTGGTCCTCTAGGTGAGAAGGTGGCAATCCCATAGGTTCAAAAAATACACCTGAATACTTATCCAAAATTTGTTGTAGATCTGCAAGAGTACTAGAGACTGTTGATGGCTGCATCTGAATAGAATGGAGCTTATCGATGACACCATGTGAATTCTTCTTAAGAATATTTTTGATATGCTGTGAACTGATGATGCTGAGAGACCCTGGCTATAAGCCTTTCAAAGTGTGTTGTTTCCCATTGGCTGAAAATTGCATCCAAAGTTTAGCAAAATCCCATAGAATGGGGCCCAGAGTGCGTAACCATTGGGTGCCCAAAACCACATCACATTCACCTAAGGGAAAGGAAAACATGTTAGAGAGCAGGTTATAATCTCCAATAGAGAGACACACATTGTGACATTTCCCTTTGCAAGGTAAAGTGCCCCCATTGGCAATCATGACTTCAAATCTAGAGAAGGGATTTACAAAGCAATCATCCTGTTTGGCTATTTGGGGGTCAATGAAGTTATGAGTGCTACCAGAATCAATGAGTATAGTAAGAGGGATCTTCTTGAAGTAACCTTGGACCCGCATAGTTTTTGGGGTAGTGACATTTTCCAAAGCATGGACAAATATTTTTGGTTACGATTCTGGCGAAGGAGGTTCAACAAGCGGTTGTTGAGGCTCAACCTCATCATATACTGTTTCCTAAGAATCTACATACTCTTCGAGTTCAGGTGGAGAATCCACATCCAAGAGATAGAGATTTTTCTGAACACATCTATGGCCCCAGGACCATTTCTCATCATAACTATAACAAAGCTCTTTTTTCTCAACGGGCCTGCATCTCTATTTCAGACAAGTTCTTGATAGGAGTAGTTCTAGGAGCTGACATGACTTGAGGGTGTGGAGAACCTGTATTTTAGAATGGAACAAAATTGGATATGGAACATTGTAGAGCACTAATCTTGTCCTCTGCTAACTTAGCCAACCCAAGGGCTTCCATCATTGTAGTGGGATGGAACATTTTCACTTCAAATAAAAGTGCATCCTTCAAACCACTGACAAAACAACTGCAAAAGAATTCATCAGACAATCCCTTTGTGTGATTAGCTAATTTTTCAAAAAATTTCTGGCATTCTCTTACTATGCCTATTTGGAAAAGTTTAGTGAGTGATCCTGTGAAGTCATCAAAAGCACTAGGGCCAAAGCGTTGCAAAAGGAGTGTGCACAATTCTATCCAGGTTGGGTCTTCACGAGCCTTGATGTACCAATAGAACCATTGAAGAGCTTCATGTTCCAAATGAAAAGATGAAAGAAGTACTTTGTTGATATCTAGAGTATTATGCAAGCTAAAATACTGCTCTACCTGGTAAATCCATTGAGTTGGATCAGCACCATCGAAGCAAGGAAAATCAAGCTTCAGTCCACAAAAATTGCTTAAAGAAAACCCAGCGTCTCTAGAATGGTTTTGGTTCATGGTTGAATGCTGAAGAGTGAGACCAAGAAATTTTTCATCCAGATCTTGAAGTATGGTCTTGAGGGATGCAAGTTCCTCCTCCATGATTTTTTCTCCTACACGGGTGACAACCATATAGAAAGATATTATTTTTTATTTTTAAACAATCAGCTCAGGGGAAATCACTCAGATACTAACAACTGAAATGAACTACTGCAAGAATGTAAGAATTTTTGTAATTTGGAATGAACCCAGATGCAAACAAAAAATAAGTATGGTAATTAACATAGCACCTGAAGGCCACGATGAAATTTTTTTTTGAGAGAATTTCCACCAAACGAGCCCAAGAAAGTGCTCTGATACCAGATAAGAAGAACCTCCTGTAGCAATATGATGAACATGCAAAAAATAATAGAGATATAGAGAAGCAGTAGAACTCAAAGTTAATCTATTGATCGTCAGCCACTTCGAGGGGGTAACCTCCTTTGAGCAAGCTTAGTACAATAAATTTGTTGGTACCTTCAAAGGCCTCAACACACACTTATATAATAAGTATAATCTAAAAAAGTATTACTATCTATGCATGTGGGATAATAAAATATACTCACGGGATGACTTACAAAGCATATGTGTCCAACAACACTACACTAACCAAATAATTGGAAGGGACACACAGGTTCCTAACATCATAAGGGGATTTCACCTACCACCCCACATGATTTACTAGCCTTTTTGATGTGGTAATCAAGAATGTTCTCCCACCAAGGACCACCTTGAATCTTAAGAATACGAAGTCTCAAAATTTGTGTCCCAATCAAGAGGAATGCTCACCTTTTCTTTCTGTCATGACAAGGAAAAAGAAAAGAGTTTTCCCACTCAAAACAAGTTCAACACTAATTATGGACAAGCAAAAACAATGGATAGAAAACCTTCTAAATGGTACAAAGAATATGAGATTCTACAAGGGATTGTTGATGGAGTGTAGAAGAGTCAGCTAGAGATGTCCTCAGGAAGCACATTCCTCTCAAAATAATGATTATCTTCTTATCCTAAATTTTTACATGCAGTATGATAATCATAAACAATAAATTTTTTTTATAAAGGTATAACTCTTAAACACTATTGTTAATCTAATTGAGATGAAATACATTGTACTCTAAGTATTGATCATATTCAAATTATCAAATTCATAATTGATCATTACATTGTTCATTCAAAATGAATGTAATAGATAAATGTTCTTTTCATATTACATCGTTCACATTGCAACTTAGAGGAAATTGTAGAAAAGAAAGCATGATAGAAGCATGAGTAGGGGTCAATGCATTGCCTTGTAGGGTCTTCTACATTTAGGAGATGGTGGTCTACATTTGCCCAAGTCTTCATCATAGTCCTCATGTCCCGCATCTTAGGTCTTTAGGTCTTGTTTTCATCATGGAAAGAAAAAGTGTTAGATCCAAATTGGATCTAAGCAATGCATGAAAACCTAAAAGCATCATACAACAATCAAAATTTCAGAATTGCACATTTACCAATAACATCAATACAATGGAAAAATATGCATCTACATCAACATAATAATAGCATCAAAGGGAAATAATTCCATGAAACCTTTTACTATCTATGGTTATCATTCTACATTATACAAAAGAGTTGCTATTTTTTGTAAACCAGATATCTAAATTAAAGGGATTTAGCTCTTGTAGCTGAGAAACATTTTTCAGAACAACAAGGTAGTATTAGGATATTAGAGACAATCAATAAATAAAAATTCATGCTTGAATTTCATGACACATGGCACTCACACACAGAGATTGATCAGTTGGTCATGTTCCCTAACCTAACATATTGGATTTGGTGATGTTTTCAAATAGAGTAAATAGAAGTGCATTCAAATGCAAATAAGTAATGAACTATGGATTCACTAATAACAAAGAATAAAAAAAAGTGCAGTGAGTGTCACGAGCCTATGCTCTAACCTCACAAGATGCATTATCAAAAGAGAAAATAATGCTATGAGTTCATGAAGATAGAGTGAAAGTAAAAATTTAGAGGAGGAGGAGATATAGTTCATAATAGTTTGTACAGAGTGAATACATGTTGTTGCAGCTCAATGGGGGAAAAGATGCTGCAAAATTGGAATGAGTAACATTAGAAGACAAGGTTGATGCATTTTGTTACAAATTTTAATTCCATTGGTGCAAAGATTCAAAGTACAGTAATGTTTTTGTAAGATGGTCAAATACAATGAAAAGATTCTACATACAATGTATGTGCAAGATAAGTTGTGTTGTGCAAAGAAGAAAGAATTCATTGCTGGTATGCAAAAAGATGAAAAAGATTCAGTGATATCAAATGTAATTGTTATGCATATGTAGATGCAACTCATCATAGTGTCACCAAAGAATAGTAACAATGTAATCAAACACTGTTGATATCAAATGCAAATTATCAAATATTGTTATAAACACTAGTGTACAAGGACAGTGTGTACTTTCATAGTAGAGGTGTTCAAAGGAGGAGAGGATGCATGCAATTGTAAAGCTTATTTCTATCAAATGAAAGTGATATGCAGATACAAGGGAAGATGATTAATTATAGTGATATCAAATGTTGTTATGAATGTGCATGTACAAAGAAAATGAATAATAGTTACATCTATTTTCCAATGTTGTTATAAAAGGGTGTTAGATCAACAACAATGTTATCAAATTGCAAATTGATATGCAGAAGGAGATGAATTGCTTCTTACAATCAAATGATAAGGTAACATTGTTATTCAATTATGCATGGAAGTATCATTTATTGTTATCAAATGAATTATGAATATTAAATATGGATAGCAATGTTTAGCAACATTTAAGTTATGCATATACTAAGTATGGATGTACATCAATGTTGTCAAATGAATATGCATATACAAAAAATCAAATAAAAGTGCATATTCAAGAGAAGAATGATAACAGTAATGTTGTTATAAAGAGATGTGAGTTCATAACAGTGATATTTATTTTTGCAATAAAATATGCATGCACACAGAAGATGAGTAAACAATGTGTTCCTAAAAGACAAAAACATCAGTAATACTATTATAGGCTAAACCAAGACATCAATGATGTTATTTATTTTCCAATGCAATATGCATATACAAAAAGAAGGTGAATTTCGGTATTATCAAATGATGAAAATATGCATATATAGATATCAGACAGATAGCAGTGTTATTAAAGGTAAGAAGCATGTTCATCAATAATGTTGTTTGAAAGAAAAGGATGCATTGTTTAAAAGTAGCAAGGTCTCTGTTTCATAGCAATGTTCATAGGTGTCACAAGCTCGTGCTCGAACCCTATGGATATCTTTCTTGCTGGAGTCGAAATTGCATATTTTACACTTATCACTATCATTTTTTTCAAAATGGAGACTAGATAATGGATAAATTCACACAACAGACAGTGGTAATTTTCAAGCATGGTGGCTGGTCATGTTCTCGATAGCGAAAGTCATAAAAAACACACAACATGGTGTTCAATTTTGACAGTGTATAAAGACATGACAAATGCAAATCGACAACCATGCAAAAATCTAGCAAAGGAGCGACAACATAATTATAACTGCAAGAAAAGGCATATTACAAATAGCAGACATCAACATTAACAACCTGAGTTGTCTAACCAAAAATAGAAACTTAACTAACAGTGGTGTGTGAAAGTAAAGGGCTCTATTTGAGAAAAGATGTCGACGGCATTGAAAATGAAATAATCCAAATCACTGCAGTGAATCATGGAGACAAAGACAAAGTAAAAGCTCATAACTCAAACATTCTGAAGCTATGAAATCAAACAAAAATATCAATAGAAAATAGAGTTCAAAGCTGAGGATAGAAGTTACTTATCTCTAAGTCAATAAAGCTAAGAAGTGATGACATGAAGCCTGAGCTCCATAAAGAAGAGTATGAGCAGTGTCATCCATTAATGCAAAGACCTAGATCATCAAAAGCTTGCATTTCTCAAAGAGCCTGAGCTCTATGTTTACAACAAAAAACTCCAGTTTGAGAGCCCTAAGTTCAAGCGCTCACTCCAGTGCTAAAAAAATATAAAGAGCCTGAGCTCTTTTTTGTTACAAATGATCACTTCCAATTGGAGCCCAAGCTTCATGCTCAAAATGAATCCATACTCATAATCACATCCAAAGATGGAATGAGATCACAGATGAAAACACTATATTCCAGCCGAGAGAAGACAGAGTGGAGTTTGAAAGCAACAACTCAACTCTCATTTTACAATGATAAACTCTAGATTAGCAACCAGAACAAAAAGAAGTAAAAAGAATCATGAAATAAATTCCATAATCTCAACATGGGCGGCGCCATGGATTAAGGTTTCAAAGCACTCACATTTTCCCCAAATGTGAATGCAATACAATGACTGAGAAAAGCCAAGTTTTGATAAAATTTGGAATCTGTTGACTGAGGAGTAAATGCCTTAAACACTGCAGTGCACGAAAATTAGTTTCCAAGTGCCACGATAGTAACTCGACAGCCTAGCCTATGCCACAATATGGATATTTTGTTGATTGCATAGTATTGGTCATGTTGACCTAACGTTATGCTATCGACATTAGGCTTAAGGAATGGGTTTGGGATTTGAGTATGGGTTTAGCATTTAGGTTATATGTATTGAGTTAGGGATTGATTAGAGATTTGTTGATATATGTTTTTAATGTGTTTAAAACTTGTATGTTTTAAATACCAACATTAGGGGTATGTATTAAGGCATAAATTATGCCTAATAGTTAGGGCTTCTAGCTGATTTGGAGGGCTTTTGGAGGGTATTGGATTTTTTTTAAAATTGGCCTTGAGGGGGTACATATATGGACTTGATAGTTAGTTTTAGGGGTTTAGAACCTGGAGAGAAGGTGGTTTTGTGAACATATCTATTCCTTTGTGCCTTTTGCATACATTTTGTAACCATAGGTTCATTTTTGATACAAGATTGTGTTCAAGTGAATGTAACTTATTCCTTGGCATGTTTTATATCTTAACATGTAACCATTTGCAGATTTTGAAGAAAATAAAGCAAGTTCCCCATTTTTCACATATTTTTTGAGTTTTGAAATCAATCCTTTTCAACTTTTATGCATTTAAGTGTAATGTGTTTTATAGCATAGATAAGTGAATTAATCCAATTCCTTCTCTAAGTTATCAAAATATAACCTTTTGCAGAATCTGTATGTCTATTGGCAGATTACCATTATTTGTGGTGCAAACCTTAATAGTGGGTTTTTAGGTCAACCTATATGTTAAATAATGAATGTTTACTGCAAATCTCAGTAGTGCGTGTCTTGTGGATGTTGTTTTGAAGTTCTAATTAGTATGAATAAAATTTGGTGTATCAACCCACTTTATTTATTCAATTTTTAAGTTATCATTTTCCCTTTTCCCCAATCAGAGAATCATTCATAGGTGATATTCCAAATCCAATAGGAATCGACCTAGAATCCACAGATTCCTTCTTAATCAGAGTCCACCCACAACTCATGAAGGTTTCCATTTTTACCATGAGATATTAGTATGCACTAATGCCTGAGTTAGGGTCATATTTCAAGGCCTTAACATATCTCATACAATATTTGAGGTTTAAATAACCCCCATAAACATGATCTTCTAACCAATCTAGCTATAGATCATAAACATGATATTTTGCTTGTTGAAGAGCCTAAAATGCTTAATGAAAAGATGAAAAAACTTAATTTTTGTAAGCATAATAGTATTCATTGTAATAATTCTATAGGAGCTTTTGAAGGTAATGAAACTTCATAGAATCAATAGCTTATCTCTTATTTAGTTTTACCTGAAGACCCTCATCATATTACAACCAAATTCACTCAAATCCAAGATGGCTTCACCTAGTTCCTATCTAATATCTATGCACTTAAAAATAAGGTGGCTAGGATAAAATTTTGGCATTCCCTTGCCTCTTTTAGATCTCAATACCCTACTTACAATTTTCTATTCATGGGAGATTAAATAAGAAGAAAATTTTAAGGTATTGTCACCTCCCAAGATAACACATCTTAACTAGTAGCCTTTATTCATTATAAAATTTTACTTGATCTTGATCCAGTGGGGCTTCTTATACTTGTTTGAATGGATTCTTATACTTGTTTGAATAGGCATGTTGGTAATGACCTTATTTAGCTCAAGTTGGATAAGAATCTCATTTCTTCTGTCTAGATTTTGTTGTACTCTTATTCTCTTAAAACCCTACAAAGAATTGGTTCCAACCATCTTCTCATTAATTTAATGGAAGATTCTAATTCTATTAAGAAAAATATTTCCTTTTCTATTTTAGGAAATATGGCTTCTTCACCCTAAATTTAAGGATAAACTATGTATATGGTAGAATATAAACATTCAAGGAACAACAAAGCTCAAAATTGCTAAGAAGATGGCTCATGTCAAAGATAAGGTTATAAAATGAAACAATAAGTCTTTTGGTTGTATCTTTACTTGGAAATCCTTAGTTTAATTACACTTAATGAACATTCAAACCAAAATTGAAGTTGAATAATATCGCAAAGAGTATCTTGCCCAAGAAAATAATATTTCGATTCATCTTCATGATATAATAGAAAATGAGAAATTTTGGAGAAATAGGTCTCATGCTCTTTGGTTGGAAAGTACATAAAAGAATTACAGGTAGTTCAATTTATCCACTTTAAAACATATACAATCTAACTAAATTAACCATATCTTGAAGAATGGTACTCACATTGAAAAGAAAAAAGATACTATGCATGATGTTGTTATCTTTTTCTTGGATCTTCTTAGCAATGATGCCACTCTGGAAATTTGTAGTAAATCAGAGTTTCTTATAGCTATCCCTTTGATCATTTATAATGAAATCAATAATATGATTACTATTATTCCCTTAAGGGATGAAATAAAAGATGATTTTTTCTAGTTTGAGGGAAATAAGGCATCAGGCCTTATGATTCCCCATGTTTTTATTCTAGACTTTTTGGGATATAATTATGGAGGATTTTTGCAATGTTGTTAAAGAGATATTTGGATCTAGGAGACTAATCAAGGAATTAAATTCTTCCTCTTTTTCTCCTGATTCCATCATTTCTGATTACTAATTCCTTTGCTAAATTAGACCTATTAGCATTTGCAATTATTTCTATAATATTATTTCTAAAGTATTGGTCATTAGAATTTATTCCATTCTTCTAAGGTTAATATCCAATCAACAAAATGTCTTTATTCTAATCCAATAGATTCTTGGTTCCATCATTACAAATCATGAGAATATATACTCCTAAAGTATGAATAAGAGCTAAGGATTTTGGTTAAATCTTTATCTTATGAAGGCACATGACAGGGTTAATTGGTCTTTCCCTCTTAAATTACTTAAGGCCTTTGGTTTTGGAGCTAAATTTGTGAATCTTATTTGGGATATGGTATCTAAAACTAGATGCTTTTTTGATAGATAATGACTCTCCTTCTTTCTTCCTTATTTGTTACTTCGTAATTCTCCAAGGGGACCCAATCTCCCCTTTATTATTCATTATCATGGTAGACAATCTAGGTAGACTTCTTCAATATATGGTCAACATAGATAATTTTAAAGAACTCAAACCTTCCTTCTATGCAACTTGGCTTCCCTTTTGGTCTTAAGGCAATGTATGGGTTTTGGATGAAACTTATTGACAAATTCAATTCTAAATGTGCTGGTTCGAAGGGGGTTTACTTAGTCATGTTAGGAAAGTACAATTATTGAAAGCTTCTCTTAAAAACCCACCTATTTGTGCTCTTATATTATTTATAATCCCATATAAGTTTTCTCATGCATTTGAAAGAATTTAGGAAAGGTTCCTATGGCCTAGAATGGAAGATAAGAAGAGGAAAGCTTTGATTTCATGGGAAGTTGTTTGTAAACCTAAAAAGCTAGGTACTCTTGGACTAAGAAGAATAAAATATTTCAATCAAGCCTTTCTTCATAGGTAACATTAAAGGATGTCTAAAATTAATGGAGAATGGATTTTTATATAGCATAATAAATATCACAATAATATTAACTGCATTTTAGAGCTAATTAATAGACAAAATATTCCTAAAGGCTCATCTCATTAGAACTAAGCTTATGGATCAAATGATATGTTAAATAATGGTCTCTGATGAATTATTTGGAATGGGAAGAAGAGTTTGGTTATGGGATGACACTTAACTTTGTTATTTACCTCTTTCATCCTTTATTTTTGTCCAATACATGGATTATTATTTCACTAGATTTTGTGATGTAGGAGCAACTTGGCAATCTTGCATTAACAAAAAATATTTGTTTTGCTATTTCATTAGTGTTTGAGTATCTTTCTGTGATTTTTCTTGTGTATATTGTTGGCGGCAACAATCCTTAAAGCATATTCGTGGCATCGTGTTGGACCTTCTCATGGGTTTGTGCCTCATTTGGTTTCTTCACATATGAGATCTTCTATATTCTTGGAAACACTATCTTGCTCTTCATGTTTTTAGGTTATATTCTAGTATTTCTGATCTTGCAAAGGTTTTCTTGATTGACAAAGCTTAATGGCTCCATTTCTAAATGATGTTATATGTGTGAATAACCTACTTGAGGGATCATGATTCATGTTCCACCCATTCGAAGAAGATCCTTATGATTTGGCTCATGACCTATATGTTGTAATACATTTTCTTTTCATTAGGAAATGTAATCTTTCTTGGCTGACATGATGTTTGCAAAGGCATTATATACTCTTGTAGTTGATTTCCTTGAGGGAGAGAATTTAGATAGAAAAAAATAGAAACTTACCACCTGTAGAGATGTGATCTAGAGATCAGATGGGAGAAAGTACATAGAGAATGTTCTCAAGTAACTGGTGGTGTAGGTAGATCATATAGAAAGATAACCTATTGAAGGTTTCAATTAGGTCTATGTGTCTAGAATGTATTTATGCTTGCAGTAGAATCATGTACTAGTATTATGTTAATAAGGAGATTGATCTTGCATTCATTCCCTTGTTCATTATTGGATTTTATTTTGTGACTCTTTCTACAAGGATTTGTTTGAACTCCATGAGTTCCCACTATCCTTGACTCATCAAGTGGTATCAGAGGAAGGTTTGCAAGCTAGGGTTTTCCTATTGGCTAGCAAAAGATAGGATCCTATTAGTAAACAGATTTGTCCTTCTTACTTCTTAGGAATATGACTCTTAGTGCCCAAATTATGAATAATATCTGATTACAACAGTTGAAAAGCCGTTCTCTGATTACTGGCTTTTCTTTGAATTGGTAGGTACAGCTCCCTTTTGGAATGATATGCAATGAATTATGTTTTGATCGTAAAACTAACATAGGGTATGCTCTTAACCTGAGAGCAGAAGAGGCAAACCGAATTAAGCCTAAACAAAACTTAATCCAGGCAAGGAGAGATTTCTAATCTATAAACCAAGCTGTAGAACTCACACATCTTATGAATTCATACACTCAACACTAAATAATCTACAATAAATACTAACAGAGAGATAAATGAAATGATGAAAAATTCTAATGAATCCTTCTCCGAATATCCCACAGCACATCCTACTGAGGTTCATTCACATCCTCAAAACAAAGGAATGAAAGATCTTTTCCTTCCTACTGCAATTCAGATTAAGAAAAAGAATCATATCATTAACAAATTCTATCTAGATCTTCTCTGAATATCCCACAGCACATCCTACTGAGGTTTATTCACATCCTCGCAACAAAAGACTGAAACATCCTTTCTTTCTTAATGTAACTTAGACTAGGAGAAAGAACCATCTAATTAACTGGAACAGAAAATAATTGACATAAAACACCTTCAATTGTCTCTGCAACATCAAGTATTCCACACCAAAAATTTGATGACCTTTCATTAATCTTTCAACTTCATACATATAGAGCCAGGGAATGACCGTTACAAAGGAAGTTTAATCGGTTCATCTTCCTCTGAATGATAGATGGCAAGAAACCACTTCTGTCGCCAAATAATTACAAGGGAATAGAAACGGAAAAGAAAAGGGGAAGTTAAATCATTTGGCCTCCTTTCCTTTTTCTGTCTTTGTCTGATAAGCTTTGGCAGCAACCACTATTGGAACTAACTCTTCATGTCTAGGCACCGCATTCATCATTCTTCTCTCTTTCTCCTTATTTTTCCATTTTTCGTGGACTTGCCAAAAATCAGAAATGGGGTGCTCCACTTAGAGAAAATCCACCTAATATAAGATTGGGGGCATTTCTTTACTTGCGGAAAATCTCTCTACGGGTGAGAACTCTGCTTGCGGAGAAAGCAATTTTCAGTTCTCCGCAAATACTTTATTTTAATTTCCGAGTCAACATTTAAACATTTCTCTCTTACCCAGAAAATTGAAAAAGTTCTTCGAAAACCTATTGTGGGGTCCACCACAATGCTCCTTCTTCTTTTCTGCCTTTGCGGAAAATTACCTTCTTAGGTAGAATTCCACCATGGAGAAGCTGAATTCTAATTCTCTGCTTTGAGTCTTTCTTGATTCCAAATTTCCTTTTAAACATTTCTCTCTTACCCAAAAAATTGAAAAAGTGCTTCGAAAACCTATTGTGGGGTCCACCACAGTGCTCCTTCTTTTCTGCCTTTGCAGAAAATTACCTTCTTAGGTAGAATTCCGCCACAGAGAAGCTGAATTCTAATTCTCCGCTTTGAGTCTTTCTTGATTCCAAATTTCCTTCTAACTGTTCCCCGGATCCATTTCTATGCTATAGGTAACAATTTCATTGTCCAAGACCATTTCTTTTCGTAATATACTTCTACAAACATTGCCATTCATACTAAGCGGAAAATCAACTTCGCTAGTAAAAACCCGCAATGGAGAAGATGATTTCTGAAATTCCGCAAGTCCTTGTTTAACTGTTGAATGGATAATCCCGCCAGTGATGATTAGTTCTGCAAGAATCAAAATGATGTGAGAACCCCCATCGGATTAGGCACTAGACTACCCGCGGACTGATCATGCGTGAGGAAGGAATCCACTCGGCTAAGGGAATGTGGAGGGAGAAGGGAAAAATGGAAAATCCAATGGTTATTCCCAACTACTTAAAGGACATCGACCTAGACTCAAACGCAATTAAACTTCACTAAGATGGAAAACTTCCACTTTTTTGAAATGGCTACATGTTTAAAAGTGGAGGCAATAGCTAGCTCCGACTGGGGACTTGGGTAGATTATACCCAAGTGAGGGACCCAGTATCTCTGGTTTCACAAGGAAGAACAAAAGGCAGCAACGCAGGAACACCAACAAAAGAAAGAAAAACAGGAAAGGAACAAAAGCAAGGGAAAGGAAACTAACCTAAGGAATGCAAAGCAACAGAACAAAACTATGGTACATTACAGGGGTTACCTGTTTTCAATCTGCAATTTGATAAAGCTTCAAATCCTGACCGTTGAAGGTCAGTGGTAACACTTCACCATCTTGATACGCCAGTTTGAAAGAATTGTTATCAAATGCCTGGTGGATTATGAACGGGCCTTTCCACAGGGAATCAAACTTCTTATGCATCCCTTTGGGAGCACTTTGCTTATCCCACAATAATACACTATCGCCCACCATGAATTTTTGTGGTCTTGCCTTTTTGTCAAATAGCTTCTTCACTCGCAATTGATGCTGAGTGATGTGATCTACTATCTCCACTCTCTCCTCTTCTAGTTTTGTCAGATACAAGATCCTCTTCTCTAATCCATCTTTGAACATACCATCTTTAATCACCTTTCTCAGCTTGTCGGTAGCCAATTCTAGAGGTAATGGAAGGCTCGCTTTAGTGCCATAAACCAACTCAAAAGGTGATACACCGATTGCCCTCTTTGGCGTCACCTTGTCCGCCCATAACACTTCATGCAAATTTTTATGCCAGTTTCTTTGATTATCTTCCACCAGCTTCTTAATAATATTCACCAAATTCTTATTGCTGGATTCGGCCTGGCCGTTTCCCGGTGGGAAGTAGTCTGAAGAATGGCTAATAGTGATGCCATATTCAGAGCAAAAACTGGTAATCTCAACTGATGAAAAGTAAGCTGCATTGTCCATCACTAACTTATTCGGGACACCAAACCTAACTAGTATATTTTCTTCAATAAATTCACATACCACTTCTGAAGTTGTTTTCTTCGTTGCCTTAGCTTCCACCCACTTGGTGAAATAATTAGTGGCAGTTATTATGTACTGGTGACCAGCGCTGGAAGCTGGATTAATTGGGCCGATG
>MU228485.1:1177837-1194382 GCA_018584345.1 Thuja plicata
AGAGTGCATACTTCATTGTATGTTTGTAAATCCTCTAACAAGGTGGACCTAGCAGTCCTAATTGCTTCTAACAGGGCAGATCATCAGAAGTGATCAATGTAAGCCTTAACTGGCCAAATTTATACTGCAGTACCAAAGTTTTGTGGGTACCATCCCCACCCCAGTTTTACTTTCTATTTGGAAGGTTTCTGGGTCACCAAATCTTTGTGTTTATGTGTTATGAATGATTATACTTTCATGCTTGTAGTAGATTAGATAAATGAACGGTCAAGTATATACAAGTGCAGAAATGATTTAAAGTTTTAAAAGTTACTGATTCACCCCTCCCCTCTCAGTAACTTGGCTAGTCTTGATTATTTCCAACAGTAAGGAAGATATTGAAATGAAAATTCATAGAAATTAGATAATCTCTTTGAATAAAATGAGGCACATTAAGAGAAAATATTTCAACCTTGACAAGCCTGATGATTGATGTTGAAGCTCTCCAACTAGAGTATTTGGGTTGCATGTTCTCAGAAATCCATGTAGAGAAGCATAGTTTGTACTGGACATATAAGTGGCTGAGTTGACCGCTTACTTCTTACCCACCTTTTATTTCATTATTTTTATTATTTTGTCTATTTTCATATGCCTTTATTTCTCTTTCATGCAAATTTTACTTCTACTTTCTTCTCGACATAGGAACTTCTACCACTATATTAATGGATGAGGATTCTTTTGTTAATAAATATCTAAATGGTTTTCATAATGAAATTAGAATGAATATTTATTCTCCTAATGAAATACAACTGATTGTACGTTTGAAGTCATTTGTTTATAGTCAACCGAGTTACATATATGATGATAGACATTATCAGCTAATGTATTGTCATTGATGTCAACTTATTTGAGTATCATTATAGTAAAAAACATCTATTATGAATTGAAGATCTGGAATGAACAAAATTTATGTGATTGGTAATTGAAGAGTTCTATATACACCAAGAGATAGTGAACATCGGCTAAACACAGTGTATACAGAGCATAGTGATAACCGAGCTAGGGATCGCTGACACATCATGATATTGACCGAGATTTTTAATCAAGCCGAGGCCAACTAGAATGATGAGTTGGCAATTGATGATTCCAAGGTAAATGATAAGGTTTTTTATCTTGATCAAACAGTTATAAAAATTCATGGAAAATCTGATGATGAAGATTGAAATGTGTTTTTAAAACAACTATCGAAGAAGTTTTAAGCGGTAAAATCAATGATAGATATTAAGAGGCAAAATATAAAGGATGGAAATTAAATGAGTTATGATGTCTATATAAGAGAAACAATATTAATTATGAATCACCCATGATGCTATGATGTGCACATGCAAGGTTTATTCCTGACATATCAAACTGGTTAAAGACAGAACTGAGCATTTTCTACAGACATCACCGAGCGACAAAGGAAAGAGCATTACCGAGCCGAACAAAGTATGAAGAATCATATGAATTGAAGTGAAATATTTGATAAGAGGTATTATGTACTTAGCATATATCTAAAAATCTCAAAACGTAGTTGTATTTGAATCAGATCATTACGTTATAAGTGTAACCATTGTTACAGATAAATCTCTTAACCGAGTAGGACGTGAAAGTCCAAATATTATGACATTCTAATGAATGTTGAGTATTTTCTTGCTGACCCCATAGTGAATGATTGGTCAAGAGAAAAATGTTAGTTTCAAATTCTCTAACCAGGTCACATTTAATAGTGTGCATTGTAACCTTTAATAGGGTTGGCTCTTAACCAATCTCACTTCAGAAGAGTGAAATATTTTGAGTTACTGGTCCCAGGTGGTTTTTCCCTTAGTAGGGTTTCCACGTTAAAAATATATATGTAAATGTGTATGATTGTTGTGGATTTTTATTTTTCTTTAAACATTAATTTATCTAAATTTATTGATAATCAAAGTCTTAATTTATGGATACTCGGTAAACACTATATGACTAAAGTTTGAGATTAGAGTATAAATTTCACCGAGATGAATTATATGTTTGAAATTGTTTTTATATACATCTAGAGGAATTTGGGAATGTAGGATAGTTGAGAACCAACTGAGTCACCCCCCTCTTAGTTATTCTAACAATTGGTATTAGAGCATACAGTTCCTAGAAGGAAATTATTGAAGGACTTAAGCTAAAGATCACAAGATGTATAAGAGATACTCACTGAACAAGGAGAACTTCTTGACATGGAAAAGAAGAATGAAACAATACCTATCAGGGATTGGAGATGAAATTACAATATAGATGGATAATGAATTCATCGTACCTTCTAGACCCTTGAAGGTTAATCATATGAAAGAGAAACATGAACATAATGTTATACTGGCGGAGATTGCTTCTTCACTTACCGATGCTGAATTTGAAGATATCAAGGCATGTAAATCATCCAAGCAAATGTGGGATAAGATTACACTAGTTTATGGAGGAGATGAAAATGTATAAAGAGCTAAATTTAAAAGTCTCCGAGGAAATTTTGATGACATGAGAATGAAATAAGGAGAGAAGATAACACATTATAGTACCCGACTCAAGGAAGTTGTGAATGCTATTTGATGAGAAGGTTGAACTATTGATGAAGACACTATTGTGAGTAAGATTCTTAGAACCTTATTTCCTATTTATTCTATAAGAGTCTCTGCAATACCTGAAATGAGAGCAACAAATAGAAACAATATTACCGTTGATAGCCTTGTTGGAAGATTGATTTATTTTGAGCTGAATAATTTTTACAATAGTGTTGAACCTTATATGGAATCTGCATTTATGTCTACTCTAAAAATTAGTAAATCTTGTAGCAAACACATAATAATAAATAATAGTGACAGTGAAAGTGATGATAAGGAACTTGATGAACTTTAAGCTTTAATGGTTAGAAGATTGCACAAAGGTAAAGGAAGGTATAAAGGTAAACTACCTTTGATATGTTTTAACTGTAAAGAAATTGGCCATTTTGTTGCAAGATGCCCTAAAAAAAAGAATGATGAAATTAATGAAAGATCTAATGACAGAGAATACATAAGCAACTGCCAATATAATAGAAGGAATGACCGGGATTACAAAGATAAAGGAAAGAAGGCTTGTTACAATGCTAAAGATAAAGATAATGATACTGGTTCTGACATTGATTATGATATTGAGACAGTGTCTGTAGCATTGAAAGAAGATTCAGAAGAAGATGAAAGATATGTTGAAAAAACACTTATTTCTAAAGTTAGTAAGCATGAAATTTGGGTTATTGATAGTGGTTATACACATCACTTGGCTGGAGATAAAGGAAAATTTTAATTTCTTGAGCATTATGATGCTAGATCCGTTAGAATGGGAAATGACACACCTTGTTAAGTAAACAGAAAAGGTACTATATGCTAAATAATAAAATCACATGTTAGAATGCATATTGGGTGAAAGGACTTAATTATAATATGTTGAGTGTTTCATAGTTGAATAACATAGGTCACCGAGTTGCATTTGAAAATAGAAAATCTAGTATCTATGATGAAACAGGAAAGTTGATCGGCACTGGTGAACAATAAAAAGGTAACCTATTCTATCTTGACACTATTGAAACTACTTGTTTGATGGCTAAGAATGAAGATGTATGGTTGTGGCATAAGAGGATTTTTCATGTAAATTTGACAACATGGTGAAGATTAGTAAGAAAATAAAATTTAGAGGCTTACCAAGCTTATCTCAACTAGACCATGTAATGTGCAAGAATTGTCAAATGGGAAAAATGTCAAAATCTAGTTTTAAGGGAAAGAATTTTTCATCTAATGGTATTTTAGAGTTAGTTCATACAGACCTATGTGGACTAATGAGAACATAGATTTATTATGGGGATAGATACTTTATTTTATTTGTTGATGAGTACTCTAGAATGACGACTGTAATGTTCCTAAAAGAAAAATCTGAAGCATTTAAGATGTTTAAATGGTACAAAGTTAAAATGGAAAAAGAAACTGGTAGATAACTGAAGTTTTTGAGATCTGATAGAGGATGTGTATTTATTTCTAATGAGTTCACTAACTTTTGTAATGAGTATGGAATCAAAAGATAGGTTTCTGCACCGAGGAAACCACAACAAAATGAAATTTTTTAAAGGAGAAATAGATCAATTGTAGATTGTGCTAGAATGCTGATGATTGAAAAGAATGTTGCATAAACATAGTGGAGAGTAGTTGTTAGTACTGTTGTATACACACCAAACCAAGTACAACTGAAGAAAGATACAAACAAGACAACTTATGAGCTTGGTATGGTAATACACCTAATGTGAGCTATTTTAGAATATTTGGAAGTCGTTCTTATATTCTAAAAGATGACAAAAATGGTAAATTTGATTCAAAGAGTGATGAAGTAATATTTACTATATATTCTACTAAGAGTAAAGCTTATAAATGTTTGAACAAGACTTCTAACAAGATCATTAAAAGTGCAAATGTGAGAATTGCTGAATTTACTGAAAGCATAAACTTTCTCTCTCTGATTCTCTAAATTTTTTGACACTTTGTATATAACCGATCAGATTATATCAAGTTGACATCAATGAAAATACAATCCATTAACTAATCTAATGTCTTGCATTATCCTTCTGTATTTTCGTGATCAACTTAACATATTTAAACATTCAATTAGTTAAATGTCATCAATACCATTCAAAGTATTCTGGGACAAGGTATAAATGCAACATCACTTGTTTTGAAGTTTAAACTAATGTATGTACTTTAAATTTATTTCAATTGAATTGAAGAACATGGTATTTGTCTTGTTGTCTTAAATTTTTACATGTATGTGTCTTGTTTTCTTAAATTTTTACAGGTATGTCTCTTGTTGTCTTAAATTTTTACATGTATGTGTCTTGTTTAGGTGTTGATAGAAGATCAATCCATGTCTGTGATGTAGCACTAGTCTTGGTTCTCCTGAGACCTCCTCTAGGTTCTCCTAGGTCACTCTATGACATACTAGGGTTCTTTCACTAACCCTAGGCTTCTTAGGTATCTTATCACAAGATCCTAAATCCTTCAACTAGTGAAAACCATTCTATAAAACAAAACACTTCCAAACATTCTCCTAGACCCCAAATGGTCTTTCTTGCATCTTTGGCCTACAAGGCTCCAATTGACCCAAATTGATCAATGCTCAATCCAAAAAGAGGATTAGGGTTTTTAAGATGTTAATAGGACCCTTTCCAACACCTGCAAGCACACTTTGTAACAAAACTCCAATCGAGTTCCAAGAACTCACACAATTGCTCTCCAAATAGGGCTACAAGTAATTAGCCCTATTTAGTCACCTTTTCTACAATAACATACAAAAATTATTAACAAGCTCCCAAAAAAATTTAGGATCTAGACACCCTTTACTGAGACACTAGATATTTTCTAGGTCTAGGGCTCCCAATCTATCCGTATAGCTCTACCTACAAATAATGCTAGAAATCAGGGTTTTGAGGGTTTCAAAACCAGTATAACAGGAACTTTTTTCTTCCTATCCAAGAAACCCCACCAAGTCTTCCCGCTCACTTTGGAGACCTCATAACACACTACTCTAACCCTCTACAAGATTTTATTGAAGCTATGAATGCTTTCAATCCACCAAAATGGCTCTGCAACTAAGGGTGATCCCTAGCCATGCCACGCTGGCTCGCCTAGGGCATCACCTTAAAAATGGATGAAATCACTTCCTGGGTCCCTCCTTCAATACACACAATTTACATAGAGTCTAATCTCATAATACAAAGACCCGTTCCAATGCCATGGTGGAATATGGAGTTAAGACCCCATTTGTTCACAATGCCTAGTTTAGAACAGTGACAGTGCTGAAAACAAAAGAATTAAAACAAGAAACTAAAACTATTTAATAAAAAAAACCACACCACACAAAATCTACTATCAAACTACATTAAAAAAAAATGCTCACAGAATTGGATTCAATCCATTCAACTATCAGATCACCTCAAAACACCTTAACAGTCAATGTTATTGACAAATATAGTCCGTACACAAAATTACTCAAACTTTCCAACCCTTCACACATCTCGAGGATGGTCATATATAGTTGAACCAAACACTATCTCATCATTTTTAGACAGTTATCTAACCAATTCCTCTGAAAATGCAATCTTGTCATAAAAGTTGTCAATGTTGTCAATGACAACATTGATAACTTTTTGCAACTTTTGAGTTTGGTCTCCAAACTTGGTCTAACCATGCTCAAACATTTCCAATCCAAAAAATATGATGAAAAAACATCAAATAGGACCTCTAGTCCCTTGCTTGGCTCGTTTTTCCACAAAATGTCAAAAACACCTAATTGGACCTAAATGGACACAAAGGTCTCTAATGACCTAACAAGACCCATCCTCCTACAAACATTCCACACACTAGGACTCTTGGTCCCTTTATTCATCTAGTGGTCTGGCTAGAACCACTACAAGACAAAACAAAGAAGAAGAAAACCCTAGGCTCCATTTTAACAACTATCCTACCTAGGTGCTCCTACACCATACTCTCCCAAAAGGAAAAGCTATGTCACTCCTATGGACAACAAATCCTCTGAGATGCCCACCTTCTTGAAGTCTGCTTCTGTAATCCATGAAGCCTTGGACTCTAGCCTATCCTTCCACTGAATCAAATGCTCCATGTAGACTTTGTGTCTAGTAGTCTTCTTAACCTGGGAGTCCAGAAGTTTGTCAGCCACCATCTAAAATTTTGGAGGTAAGACAAAAACCTCCACATCATCACTAACCCCCTAAATATTTGGACTGATCTCATCCATCTTCCCTTTAAAATCTATTAATTATTGGAAATTAAAGACTGGAGATATGCTCAATTCTGATGGTAAGTCCACCTTATATGCATTAGTTCCATATTTAGCCAAGATCTTGCAAGGTCCCACCCTTTCATCTAACTCTTTGTAAGGGCACCCTTCTATAGACTAGACTTGTTCAAGTGGACCATGACATAGTCACCCACTTCAAACTGAACATCCCTCCTCTTCTCATCAACTTTGGCTTTCAACTTATGCTGATTGTCTTGGATCTTCTTCTTCACTTGGTCTTGTATCTATTTCATGGTAGAGGTGAAGTCCTCTGCATGGCCACTTCTGTATTCCATTCCACCAAGATCTCTGAGCTCACAAACACCCCTAGGGTGCATGCCATAAACAACCTCAAATGGGCTCTTTCCTGTCATTCTATTCTTGCTATCATTGTAAGAATATTTTTCTTGGGGAATTACCACATCTCAAGTATTCCCATACTCCTTAGTTAGGACCCTCAATAGGTTAGCCAACACCCTATTTACCACCTTAGTTTGGCCATTAGTCCGAGGGTGGTAAGCTAAACAGAAAGATAGGTTAGTGCCCAATCTTGTCCACAAGGTTCGCCAAAAATGGCTCATAAATTTTACATCCCTATCAGAGAATATACGCAAAGAGAGACCATGGATCCTCACAACCTCTTTGAAAAACAAATAATAAATGTGGCGAGCATCATTAGTATTTTTATATTTGATGAAATGCCCCATTTTACTAAATCTATCAATAATTACATAAATGCTATCATACCCCTGTTTAGTCTTGGGTAAGCCCACAATAAAATCCATACTGACACACTCCCATGGCATGTTAGGGACTGGTAGAGGCTGATACATCATTGCATTACTCATTCCTCCTTTGGCCTTAATGCAAATAACACACTGCTCCACATACTTGGTGACATCTTTCACCAACTTTGGCCAATGGTAGAACCTTTGGACCAATTCCAAGATCTTGTCCTTACAAAAATGACCACTTAGAGAACCATTATGTTTCTCTTGGATGAGGTTCATCCTCATTGACTCTTTGGGTACACACAATTGATTTCCCTTGAACAAAAATCCATTTTGTAAAGTAAAATTAGAGAACTTTCTATGAAAATGATTCTAAAAATCAACACATACCTTATAGACCTCTCCAAAATCCTCATCTGATTTGTATAGGTCTCTGAAATTTTCAATCCCAATATTATTCAAGTGTACTTCTTGCACTATCAACAACCTCCTGCTTAAGGCATCTTCCACCATGTTAAGTTGACCCTTCTTGTGCTTTATAGTAAAAGTGAATGCCTGCAAGTACTCCATCCACTTCAAATTCCTATTACTTAGTTTTTCTTGAGTGTTGATGTAACTAAGAGCCTACTTGTTAGTAAATACTACAAACTCCTTAGGCAAAATATAGTGCCTCCATTTCCTCAAAGATTGGACTAAGGTATATAGTTCCAAATCATAAGAAGAATACTTCTTCTTAGCCTCATTCAATTTCTCACTAAAGAAGGCAATTGGTCTACCCTCTTGACTCAATAAACCCCCTAATACCATTCCACTAGCATCAAAATCAATGGTAAACAACTTATGAAAGCTTGGAAATTGTAGGACTGGTTGAGTAGCCACTTGTTTCTTCAACAACTCAAATGCTTTCCCTGCTTCTATTGTCCATCTGAACTTAGTTTTGACACCACCCTTTATAGTATCCATCAAAGGTACACATATTCCATTGAAATTCCTAATGGACTTCCTATAAAATTAGGCAAGGCCATCGAAACTCCTTACCTCTGTGGCTGTGGTAGGTGGAGGCCAGTTCAAGATAGCAGCAACTTTGTCTTTGTCCATCTTCAAAGACCCCTTGGACACTACAAAGCCCAAGTAAAGTAGTTCTTGCTTGAATAACTCACACTTCGCAATGTTAATAGCCAATTTCTCCTCATGTAACCTTTTCAAGACTACTACAACATGTCTGATATGCTCCCCTCTTGTCTTGCTAAATATTAGTATATCATCAAGATATACCACCACAAACTTCCCTGTGAAGTCCATGAGCACTTCATTCATGAGCCTCATGAATGTGATCAGAGCATTAGAGAGGGAAAATGTCATAACAATCCATTCATATAATCCATTTGTGGTCTGGAATGTCATTTTCCATTCATCACCTTCCTTCACTCTGATTTGGTGATAACCACTCTTCAAATATAGCTTAGTAAAGGACATTGCCCCACCTAGGAAATCCATAAGATCCTCTATTCTTGGGATTGGGAATCTGTACCTTATTGTGACCCTATTTATAGCCCTTTATTCTATGCTTAATCTCCAATTTCCCCCCTTCTTGGATGCTAAAACAACCGGGACTGCACAAGGGCTAATGCTCTTATTGATCAAGCCTTGATTCAAGAGCTCTTGTACTTGTCTTTCTACCTCCATGTTCTAATTTGGATTCATCTTGTATGCTACTTTTTTGGGAAAGGATTCCCCTAACATAAATTATATTTGATGAATTATAACTCTCTTAGGTGGTAGGGTTTTAGGAGTGTCATCACTCACTATGTCTTTGTACTTCTCCAGCAATTCTTGCACTTCTGATGGTAATGGATCCTTCACTGATTCTTCTTCTTCCTTGAGATTCAGCACAATGTCATACCCCTCACTCTCATCACCCTTGACATCTTTTAAAAACTCCTTTCCATTGCATAACATAACACTAGGAGTTTTGGTCTGTGGTTCTTCATCCTCTAGTACTGACTGAATTTTGAAGGTCTTCCCTCCTTTCTTGAAAGTGATGGAGTTCTCTTTCCCATCATACACTACCCCATTATCAAATTTCCAAGGCCTTCCAAGAAGCAAATGGAAATCATCCATTGATAGGATGTCATAAAGCAATCTATCCTTGTACCCTTCTATTGGTAACTCTACCCATGTTTGCTCATTGACCAACACACTTTGGCCTTTATTGAGCCATGTCACCTTATAGGGATTCATATGGGGTATCTTGGCTAGCTTAAGCTTCACCATTGCCTCCTCTAAGATGATGTTATCCGTGGATCCAGAGTCCACAATCACCTTACACACCTTACCAAGGATCTTGCATCTGATTCTAAATAGTGCCCTCCTATGTTTGGGCTCATCCTGATTGGTTGCACCCTTCTGAACATTATATTCTCACCCATCTTTGAGTCTAAATGGTCTACCTTAGGGGTTTTGACACTTGAAGTGTCCTCATGTGCATATTCTATCCTCTTATCCCTTGTTGTTGTAGAAGGTTTGTCTGGACATCTATAGGCTGGATGACCTAGCTGCCCACAGTAATAACATTTCATGGTTGCAAAATAATAACAACTCCTACCTCCTCTTCCTCTATTAGGACCACCATGATTACCTCTACCTCTATTATAGCCTCCTCTTGAACTATTCTCACTCTGCTGCTCTATCAACTTATTCTCTCCATGTGACCATTGCTCACTACCCATGCCTTGGTAGCCTCCTCTTTGACCCCTTTGGTCTCTCCCTCTGCCTCTATTTTTATTTTTGTTCTTGAAGGTAGAATCCCCTTTCTTCTTATTCTTTTCTTCCACCTTTATATCCAATTGATGGCACTTTTGGATAGTGGTATGCGTCCATAGGATAATCTCCTCTTAGATGTTCCACTTCAATCCACCCAAGTATCTAGCCACTTTGATTGGCTCTTCTTCCTGCAACTTAGACCCTAGACACAATCTCTAGAACTCCTCAGTATATGAGGCCACATATAGGTCTCTATGTTTCAATTTTTGTATCTTCTTATGAAGTTGTACCTCATAGTCCTCTGGAAGATAGTTTTCCTTCAATTTGGACACCATAGCATTCCAATTTTCAGTTGGTTGCTTTCTCATACCTACCCTCTCATCCTGAAGGTATTTCCACCAAGTCAAAGCTGACCCTCTGAGTCTAGACTTTCCCACTTTGATCTTCTGGGCTTCACTTATCCCCTCACACTCAAAGTGATTCTCCATTGCTTCAATCTAGTCCATGAATGTCTCAATATCCATCTTTCCTCCAAATAAAGGTATCCCTTCCAAAGCTTTTCCCCTTAATGCCTTTATGGCCTTCAAGAAAGGTTCCTCATTCAATACTAGATCTGGTTCAAGGATGAAGTCTTCCTCTTCCCTCTTTTGCTTTCCCTTGTCACTGGTTTTAGCTTCATAGTCTTTCTTCCTAGTAGCATCTACTAGTTCTTCCATCTTTACTCTCATTGCTTCCAAGGTATCCTCAAGGAGTCTATTTTTCTCCTTTTTCTCTTCCATTTCCTTGGCTAGTTTTTCATTTTTCACCATCTTTGTAGAACCACAAGATTCCACTTCTGACATAAACCAATCTTCCCAAGTTTCTCAACTTGCTCTAATACCACTCTGATGTAGCACTAGTATTGCTTCTCCTGAGACCTCCTCTAGGGTCTCCTAGGTCACTCTATGACCTACTAGGGTTCTTTCACTAACCCTATGGTTCTAAGGTATCTTATCACATGATCCTAACTCCTTCAACTAGTGAACACCATTCTGTAAAACAAAACACTTCCAAACTTTCTCCTAGACCCCAAATGGTCTTTCTTGCATCTTTGGCCTAAAAGGCTCCAATTGACCCAAATTGATCAATTCTCAATTTAGAGAGAGGATTAGGCTTTCCAATATGTTCATAGTACCCTTTCCAACACCTGCAAGCACACTTTTTAACAAAACTCTAGTCGAGTTCCAAGAACTCACAAAAATGCTCTCCAAATAGGGCTACAAGCAATTAGCCCTATTCAGTCACCTTTTATGCAATAACATAAAAAAATTCTTAAAAAGTGCCCAAGAAAATTTAGGATCAAGACACCCTTTATTGAGACACTAGATATTTTCTATGTCTAGGGCTACCAAGCTGTCCGTACAGCTCTGCCTACAAACAGGGCTAGAAATCAGGGTTTTGAGGGTTTCAAAACCAGTTTGACAGGAACTTCTTTCTTCCTATCCAAGAAACCTCACCAAGTCTTCCCACTCTATTTGGGGACCTCAAAACACACTACCCTAACCCTCTACAAGATTTTATTGAAGCTATGAATGCTTTGAATCCACCAAAATGACTCTGGAACAAAGGGTGATCCCTAGCCATGCCACACTGGCTCACCTAGGGCATCACATTTAAAATGGCTTCCATCACTTCCTGGGCTCCTCCTTCACTATACACAATGTACATGGATTCTAATCTCATAATCCAATGACCTGTGCCAATGCCACAGTGGAAAATGGAGTTAAGACCCATTTGTTCACAATGCCTAGTTCAAAACAACGACAGTGCTGAAAACAAAAAAAATTAAAAAAGAAACTAAAACTATTTAATCAAAAAAATGAACACCACAAAAAATATACTATCAACCTACATTACATGAAACAATTCTCAAAGAATTGGATTCAATCCATTAAACTATTAGATCACCTCAAAACACCTTAATAGTCACTTTTATTGACAAATACAGTTCGTACACAAAATTACTCAAACTTTCCAACCCTTCACACATCTCAAGGATGGTCATATATAGTTGACCCAAACACTAATTCATTAGTTTCAGATATTTATCTAACCAATTCCTCCAAAAATGCAATGTTGTCATAAAAGTTGTCAATGTTGTTAATGACAACATTGACAACTTTTTGCAACTTTTGAATTTGGTCTCCAAACTTGGTCTAACCATGCCCAAACTTGTCCAATCCAAAAAATATGATGAAAAAACATCAAATAGGACATCTAGTCCCTTTCTTGGCTCATTTATCCACAAAATTTCAAAAACACCTAATTGGACCTAAATGGACACAAAGTTCTCTAAGGACCTAACAAGACCCATCCTCCTACAAACACTCCACACACTAGGACTCTTGGTCCCTTTATTGATCTAGTGGTCTGGCTAGAACTACTAAAAGACAAAACAAAGAAGGAGAAAACCCTAGGTTCCATTTTAACAACTTGCCTACCTAGGTACTCCTGCACTAGTCTGCAAGAGGGTAGAAATAACAAGATCCTTGCATTCAGTTATGAGTATAGATAGTAATGTGTGGTCATTGTACACTATAGATTACTCATGATTTTTTTATGACTGCATTTGTGAAAACTATGGTGAATGTATCAAAAAAAAATGTGGATATGTTAGTGAATGTAATTTGGTTCCACTAGATATTACTAATACAAATTTTGAAGTTGAGGACAAAAGCTTTGACGACATTCCATTGATTTCAACCTATTATTACCATATTTCAAGGTTTGATCAAAATTTTTACGTGTCCATGTAAATAGCACTCGCATGTAAACATGTTCTTATTTAATATTCAATTTAAATATGTTTAATTTATATTTAGAGACCTCAAATTGAAAACATATTTTATAGGACATGTTTTACAGTAATAGTAGAGCCTAGAAATGTGGAATGTGTTAGTTACTATTTATTACATTGCACCAAGGAGAGGATGAAGCTAACAAACAATGAAACAAGTGATGAAATTATGTTTCCAATAGGTTATTAGTGTACATGTTCAAGTGTTTAATTTATTATTTTATTGAGATTTAACTTACGATTTAATTATGTGCATGTTTATATGGTTAATTTCACATCTATCTCTACATATTGTTGAACTTGTATGTGCAGGTTTAGTTGTTGTGCAAGGAACATATTTGAAGAAAATCAAAATATTAAAACATGGGATTCATTTTATTGATTATCAACCTAACAACAAGGTTTATCACTATAGCCATCTTGTAATTGCCACTGTCCTATCTCTTCATCTAGTGATAGGATGTGGTGTTCGTAAGTGGAAACTTGATACGCATGACCATGAGAGAATATTAAATGTTATCCAAGAGTGAGCTGAACCACTTGATGTGTTCTAAAACACACATAAAACATTGATATGTACTAAATTTTTCACGAGCAAGACTAGAGGTTTTCTTAGATCCATTCTTTCCTACCGGTGTCCATGTACTGAATGGATCAATTTTTAAAATTTATAATTTATATTTAAAATGTCTTCAAGATGTGTATTTACTTTCAATTTATATCTAGTTAATTAATTCTTGGTCGTGTGGATAATTATTTAGTTGGAATATGAATGAGTAGATTGAACACATATTATGTAATTAGTTAATTCAAGGATATAATTTAATTTTATCTCTATCTAAATGTTCATTAATTTTACGTTCCAAACATCAATCACTAGATCATGTACACATATATAACACACACATACACATGTTTAAGATCAATGAATCATAGATTGAAAGTACATGTAAATAGGATACATACACATGTATATAGAGTGAAAGTATATCTATGAAAGTATATAACATGCACATGTATATAGAGTGAAAGTATATAACACATACATACACATGAAACATCAATCATCTAGATCAAGTATGTAAAGATCAATCATAGATCAAGTACATGTAAACATAAAATATAGAGATCAATTTACTGTAAGCATGAAACATGTGTCAATCATGTCAATGAAAGTACATGTAAATAGGATACGTACACATGTATATAGAGTGAAAGTATGTCTATGAAAGTATATAATGTGCAGATGTATATAGAGTGAAAGTATATAACACATACATACACATGAAACATCAATCATCTAGATCAAGTATGTAAAGATCAATCATAGATCAAGTACATTTAAAGATAAAACATAGAGATCAAGGTATTATAAGCATGAAACATGTGTCAATCATGTCAACCATAAATAAAAGTGCACAATACATATGTAAATCAACTCTAAAGTAGATATAATTAAAATAATATAACATCAAAAATATGTATGTATGTAATATGTCTAGATCAGATATCAAAGTGCTTAGCACTCATCATGACGACTCCTCACTAAGAGGTCATGCCCAAAATGAGTATCATGTTGTGAAGGATGTGCAGATCCCTACAGAGAAAGAGAAATAAATTTGTGTGTGTGTGTGTGTGTGTGTGTGCACATCTTTTTAAGTTTGATAAAATATTACAAGAAAACATGTTATAAAGTGTGGAAAAATATGTACTACATGTACACACATTAATAAATGGAATAGTCACCTATCCACTACTGATGTCATCATCTAGTGAGTCATGACAATGTACACAATTAGTGCTCAAAGCAAAAGTAACAAGAGGCATATCCTGGTAGAGAAAAAAGTAAATTTACATGCATCTAGATGAAATATAACAAATTTAAATAACTTAAATTGTAACATTATATATATATATATTCTCATAATTTATACCTATGTAGATGGTGGAACCTGATAGTAATCAAAGTCCCTAGCCTCGATCCTATCAACCAATATATCAAGATTTTGTTCCATTTGGTCCAAGCTCATTTCTGCCTTGGCAACATGCGTAGACTACACATGTATCTCTAATGATGAATGCAACATAATAACCAAATGAGATGGCATGGAAGTCATATTATCCCGTGTCAAAAAATCTAGGTAACCTATAGTGGCCATGCTGAAGTCAACATCCTCAAGGCCAACAGCAGAGAACTGGTACCCTGCATTGACTAAAGAGTCTATATGCTATGCCTCTCCCTCTACAGCAATAGAGTGGTCAGTAAGTGAATCCTCATGAGCACTACCACTATTTCCATGGTCTAGGTGAGAAAGATGTGGTTGGGCGTATCTGACAGTACCCACACGAGCTCTAACACTTGATATGGGGATATCATGCTCTACTGCTATAAATGCATATGCATCCAATAGATCCTCAGTTAAACTAGACAATATGACCCGTGTCATCTCTCCTATAAGTCCCTCTAGGATGGAATGTGAATCGATCCCCACTGCAGTATAGATGTCATGTGTGGTCCCACTAGAGGATGCTCCAACTGATGATCTGGAGTATCATTGAGACATCAAGTACTGACCAACCTAATCACTCGATATGGATGCAATAGATACTACAATATCCCCCACACTATCAATCTCACCTCAAAGCTAGGTGCTATGGACAACATGATCTGCAATAGGACCCAATGAAGGAGCTATCATAGGCACCCTCTAACCAGCAATGGCCCTGTGTACTGGCCTCTGGTGAGCTACTCAATGATAAGAATCTCTATCAGTAGGTCTACCATGCCCCTATCCTGGATTTCCTAGCAAATCAGTTTAATTGACTACCCTCCCTAACTGAACCTCAGCCAAGATCTATTGTGCAAAGTACAATGGAATCTGGTCATTATTTGGATAACGATCATGAGAAGCTAGAAATTGTGGGTATATCAATGCTGATATGGTAGGATCCTGACACCTTGTAACCTAATATCCCTTCACATACTATAAGTCTTTATAAGATGGAAAAACTTCCATTTTTAGGGTTCCTTTAAGAGCTAAATCCTGTACCTCCTTGAGAGAAAGAACAAAGCCAACCTCTTGTCTCTTCCTCTCAAGTATGGCCTCTATAACATCTGGGCAATAGGGAGTGGTACCATGAATGCCATCCCTAATACTAATCAAGCTAGTAAGTATGAATTGACATGTGCTCTTATAGACACTAGAGCTAGTTGAATTATTAATGCAATCTTGCAATCTTTGAATTTCTTTAATAGTTTGTACAAATAGTTCCTCAAGGGGAATTAGAGCATCTGCCATGTATGATATGCAATATTATGTCTGATAAATCTATATATATATATATATATATATA
>MU228485.1:1195603-1216994 GCA_018584345.1 Thuja plicata
ATATATATGTATGTATGTATATATATGTATATATACACACACACACACAAACATGATGCATATATAAACATATATGCATATATACATGCATCTATACACATATACATGCATATATCCAAACAATATATTTTAAAAACAATAAAAAAATGTAAATAGAAATATAAAATACCTATTTGCAAGACATTTGTAAAACAAAAGCCCCACAGCTCAATGCACTTTCAACCCAGCCGAAACAATGAAATTGACTATTTCAGCAGGTTATAAACCACACCCAAAAATCCCTAAATTACTTTTGACCGAAAGTAGCTAAGTACTTTTGATCGAAAGTACTTACTTACTTTCGATCAAAAGTAACTTACAATAGAAAGTGCCTATTTTTGGTACTTTTTATCGTAAGTTACTCACTTGCGATCAAAAGTTTATCCTTATTCCGATCGAAAGTAAGCTTTGTTTTTCGTCCATCACACTTTTTGGGGTGAATTCCTTCCTCTGAAAAAGTGTAACCCACTATTGTGGGATCACGCTACTACCAGGAGACTCGCTTCGAAATAAGGTTTCATATAAAATGACCCCACAACAAAATTTGGAAATTGCTAAAAAAGTGCAGGAGTTTATTTATAGTTACCTCATAAGGAAGAGTACTAGCCCTTGTATTGTCCCCATAGTGTTGGCACCAAAGAAAGGGCAATAATAAAATTACAATAAGATATAGATTCCCCATACAAAGGATGCAATACCTAATGGATTTCTTAGGTGGAGCAAGGTATTTCTAAAAGATAGACCTTAAAAGTGGCTATCATCAAATTACGATCGGAGAGGGGGATGAGTGGAAAAGAACATTCAAAACCAAAGAAGGCTTTTATAAATGGCTTGCAATGCCATTTGGACTCTCCGATGCACCAATCACATTCATGAAACTCCTGAATGAAGTCTTGAAGGACCACATGGGAAATTTTTTTTAGTGTATCTAGATGATATACTTATTTATAGTAGAACTAAAGAGGAGCATCTAAAGCATTTAGATATTGATTTAAAAAGGCTTTTCGATGAGAAGTTACTAATAAATCTTGAAAAGTGTGAATTTTTGAAACAAGAACTTATTTACCTAGGTTTTGTGATCTCTCATGGAGCCTTGAAGATTGATCAAGCTAAGGTTGATGTCATACTTAATTGGCCCACTACTAGGAATCCAGGAGATTCAAGGATCTTTCATGGGTTTGCTACATTATATTGGAATTTTATAAAGAATTTCAGTGAGATTTTTCTCCAATGTTCGACACCATAAAAGGAAGAGGTAAGACAAAGTTTATTTGGACAGATGCAGAAGACAAAGGGTTTGAGTACTTTATACAAAGGGTAGCTTCTCCACCTATTTTGGTGTTAACTGATTTCAATAAGCTATTCACCTTTGAGTGTGGTGTTATAAATATGACCATTGGTTTTGTTTTAAGCCAAGAAGGAAGACCAGTGGCTTTCTTTAGTGAAAAGTTGAATGAAGCTAAGAGGAAGTACGCCTCTTATCATATTGATATGTATGCTATGGTGCAGGATTTAAAAAACTGGAGGGACTACCTCCTACCCAAAGAATTTGTATTTTTCATTGATAATCATGCCTTAATCAATCTAAACTCACAAAATAAATTGAGTCACAAACATATGAAGTGGATTGAACATTTGCAAGCATAGACATTTACTATTAAACATAAGAAGGGACAAGCCAAAAAAGTGGCTGATGTACTTAGCTAAAGGGTGATGAATGTCCAGGAGATACAAATGCAGAGCATAGGTATAGATGCATTTCATGATCTATACAGTAAGGATGAAGAATTCTTAGAGGAATACAAGGTATATGTACATATTTTGAGAACACCTTCCATAGTGACTTCTCAAAGTACACCTTCCATAATGGCCTTCTCTTCAAAGGAGGATAGTTGTGTATCCCTAAGGGGTCAATGAGAGAGAATTTGATACAGGATAAGCACAATGGGAGTCTTGGTGGGCACTTTGGTCTAAATAAGATAATAGAGTTGGTGTAGAGGTTCTATCACTGACCTAAAGTATAGAAGGACATCAAGAAATATGTGGAGACATGTACAACATGCCAAAGATCAAAGGAAACATCTTCTAACATGAGATTGTACCACCCATTACTAGTACGTAACAGACCATGGGAGAGTCTTAGCATGGATTTTGTGGTAGGATTTCCTAAAAGGGGTTTAGAATTCCATTTCTTAAATTCTCTCATCGATGGGGAATTATGAAGTTATTCTTGTTTCCAGTATTTTAATGCAATCTTGTCTCAAGAAGATAAGAGGGGTGGACTTTATCCCCCAATAAAGATAATTGAAGACTTCAATTCTTTTATCTCTCTACATGGCCTTTTGTATTGGATTCCATCAAATGGATCAATAAATCAAAATAATAGATGAAAGGTTTCCTCAATATAGTAGAAATAATTTATATATTATTTCTCAATCCACACTAGATTTATGATGGGGAAGTTGTAATTCAAAAATTCTTCACTTCATGGGATCAGATTAGTATCCTCTTCAACTTTATATTTCTCATCCCATTCTCATAAAGAGGAAGAGATTTCACTTCAAATTTGAGAAGCTTTGGTGGTGGGTTCATTTCTCCCTTCCCTTGCTAAAGGAATGGTGGTCAAAAGCATGATTTGTCGATGGTTCGAGGATGTTTCAATTAATGATGAATTTAAAGTTCCTCAAAAGACAAATTTTAGAAAGGAACAAAGAGCATTTCAAGAACATCTTTAAGAAAAAACATTATAGTTTTTTGTAGTTACCTTACATTCATGATCACATCATTCATAATGGCCTTTCTTCTCAGACTTATGAAATTCTAGAAAGGTTACAAATTTTTTTTGATGAATAAGGGCCCGAAGCCAAAGTTTTTATATTAATAATAAGTAAATAGTGCATAAAGTATGGTTGCCTATAATGCTAAACCAGTCTACAACTATTGGAAGAAAAGAAAAATGAAGCATCTAACCACTCCTAGTCACAAAATAATAAAGTCTAGTCTGTAGAGGACCAACATAGAGCATCTAACCACTCTCGTCCATAGAAGAAGGCCTAATATGCATTTGAATTTAAAGGTCAAGCTGTCAAAGATCCTAAGCTAAGATTATTCAAAATATTAGATAACCTAGAATGAAATTATCTCCGTGGATTGATTAGAAGATTAGGATTATAATTGGATCTTGATGAACTTTTTATTTGTGAGGATATTTATATGAGGAAAAAATCAAGTGATTTATGACTAAAATAAGATCATCATAACATAGTGTTTTCACATGTCTTCTAAAATAAAAAAAGTATGGTAATTCTATCTTCCACAATAAAGATTCCCAAGGTAATATTAATTTGCACACTATTAGGATACAAGAAGAGGTAGAATAGTTTATTTAAAATTTATTATCAAAAGATGTGAATTAGGATGCAAATTTAGATAATTCATCCATTCTCCATTGCATTGCTTCATTATTGTCTCTGCAATACTTTTCTCTTCTACATAAAAAATTTTCCTTGGAAGAAATCAAGAACATAGTTTTTTCTCTTGCTCGTGAAAAAGTACTTGGACATGAAGGTTTCATAGCTCTTTTTAAAAAAACCTTGTATTTTGTAGGGTTTGATGTGTTCCATGCTTTGTATGAGTCTGAAAAAAATCCTACCATACTAGAAGACTTCAATACAAATTTTATGGAATTTATTCATAAAACACTAAATCCTAGCTCCTTTGTTGATTTTAGGCCGATATCGTTGTGCAATGTGATCTATACAATTTTTATGAAGGTGATTTATCTAAGTTTAGCTTCTTTAATACTCAAGATTATATCTCTTCAACAAGATGGTTTTTCTCCTAGGATAGGTGGGTATGTACAGGATCATGGTATGCCCAACTAGGCCTTAAGTGGTAATGAAAGTTCAAAAAATCAGGGTTAGGAAAGTTGACGTAAAAATTTGGACAAGCTATCAATCTTATATAAAAAATGTGTAAGAAGAGAATCTTTCAAAAATTGAATCTAGTTATAAGCTACTATCCCTTCTTTAAAAAAATTATTCTATATGGTGAAATTTCAAATTTCAATGCAGTAGTATGAAAATTTCAGGAAAAAGATAAGAAGTCGGTGTATGTCTGACCATCTTAAACACAATTAAATGATAATATTTTTTTACAAGATTGTAGATATAAGTAGTAGACTCAAGTTTGGATGTGACACATAATTTTTTGTAATTTTATTCCAAGTAAATAATTAATTATGATTTTTCTACTACAACTTTTCTAAAATATAAAAAATCTCATGTCTGACCACCTTAACTTAGTCTAAAATTCATCAAATTGGATTTGTTTTAGTTTTTAACCATAGTAGGAAAAGAATAGAATGTGAATCATGTTTTGGATTTTAAAAATGTTATATCATTTGAAAGTTATAGCTATTTTTCAATTAGTCTATCAATCATGAGTAAAAAGATAAAAGTAGGCGTATGTCTGACCAGCTTAAACACAATCAAATGATAATATTTTTTTACTAGATTCTAGATATAAGCAGTAGAATAATGTTCAGATGTGATGCATATTTTTTTTTAATTTGTTACCAAGTAAATAATTAATTATGATTTTTCTTCTAAAACTTTTCCAGAATATAGAAACTCTCATGTCTGACCACCTTAACTTAGTCTAAACTTCATCAAATTGAATTTTTTTTATTTTTTTATTGTAGTAGGCAAAGAATAGAATGTGGCACATGTTTTATATTTAAAAAATGATATACCATTTGAAAATTATAGCTACTTTCAATTAGTCTACCAATCAGGACTTCTTTTTCACATTGCTACTTTTTGGCATACCATGATCCTGCGCATACCCAGATACAATAGAAGGATCTCTCATTTCTCATGAAGTTTTACACTCAATTTAGATGCACAAGATATCTTCCATGATTATCAAACTAAATAGCATGTGGGCTTATTACAAAGTTAAGTGATAATTCCTAATTCAAAGCATGACCAAACCAAGGTTCCCTTATAAATAGTGTAAGTTAATCCATTATTGCATTTGAGGAGCCATATTTTTGGTCTAAGTTAATGGAATCCCTTGTGATTTTTTTTCCTCCCCACAAAGTGTCAAGTAAGGTGACCCTTTATCTTTTTTTTCCTTTCATAATCCTTAATAAAGGGAAAAGTAGAATAATTTAGTTCATCTACAATAAGTGTATTTTAAGGGGAATTAATATTCCTAATTATTCGACTTTTGTGCCTCATATTTTATTTTGGATGACACTGGGATATTATTTGGTAGAGCCTCTATGGCTGAAGCCAAATATATTAAGCTGGTCCTTGATATATATTGTAGTCATTCAGGGTAGAAGATCAATGCATCCAAATCTAAAACGTAAAACGTTCTTCTTTAACACCTTCCGACTAGTGTTTTCAGCTTTACACAAATTCTTACGTTTCAATTAGGACACTCTTCCATGTAAATATTTAGGACCCTCTTCCATGAAAATATTTTTGTATACCTTATTTTCCAAGGAGCCAACAAGTCTTTTTATTGGAGTTTGATTTTTCTTAACATAACCAAAAGGATTTGATCTTTGAACACCAATTGGATGCCCCTTATAGGAAGATTCATGATGATCAAATTTGTCGTGAGCACCATTCCCGATTACATCTTGGTAGCTTTTCAAGAAATGAAGAGTATTATTTAGTAGATTGATAAACTCTTTAGGAACTTCTTGAGGAGAGGGAATATGGATAATAAAACCAAGATACCTCTTATTTTTTGGGATAGAATTTTCAAATCTAAGTGGGATGGTGGTACATGTATTCATAATATAGAGGATAGAAATTGTATTTTGGGTGAAAAATTAGCATATATCTTATTCTCTAAACCACACTCTAAATATGCACAAATTATGTAGACAAAAAATATGGATTCCACTCAACCAGAAAGAGTTTTAACCATGTCTAATCCTCCAAGATGATCAGTCATGTGGAATTTAATTTGGGTGACAACAGTAAGTTTTGGGAAGATTCATGGAATGCAACACCTCCTATAGATAGAAATTTCAACTTAGTTCAAGCTACATAGGTATTGTAGGATTCATTGGGACATTTAGTAAAAGATTATATCATAGTTTCTTACTCAAATAGTTCATATTCATTTCAATGGAAAGATTGTTATCATCTTCCTATCACTCTAGATTAGCAAACCATTCTTGAATCAATCCCGAAGGAGAGAAC
This sequence comes from Thuja plicata, assembly GCA_018584345.1. Lineage (NCBI taxonomy): Eukaryota > Viridiplantae > Streptophyta > Pinopsida > Cupressales > Cupressaceae > Thuja > Thuja plicata. The sequence goes on from MU228485.1 coordinate 1,201,867, forward strand.
CGTCAATATCTCAAACCAATTTGAAAACATCATATGAGTTCCATCTAAAGGATATTATATATTTAAATAAGGTTATATTTCCTTACATGATTTAGGTATCAATCAAATTCATGAGGTTTCTCCTTTTTTTGAATAATGCTATTCTCTAGAAGTCAGGCCATTTGCATGGCTGTCCCCCTAAAATAAAATCTTAATAAGCTCTGAATTAAATAATGTTATCATCTACCCCATTCAATTATGTTTTATGTAATCATGTGGTAGAAACCCTATACCACCTTCTTCTCAGTTGCCCATTTTCACTGCCATGTTTGATCTAGCTTTAGAAAAAACCAATGGTTTGCTCCATTACCAAATTCTCTCATTCATATGTTCAATAGGTGGCTTACTCTGAATTGAAATTCTTTCTTTGTGGTCATCTAGAGGGTTTCCCCTCCTATATTCATTTTTTCTCTATAGTGGGAATGCAACAATAGTATATTCTGAAAAAAATGTCATCATTAGGTCAAGTCTTGGATGCAATTAAAGGGTCCATTTCTAAATCTGTAAAGACATTTACTTCTATAAACTCCTAGGTCACCAATAGAAGGTCCCTTATTTCCATTCCATTTGAAGGTTTTCTTTCATACAATCCATCTTCAAAGGTCTGTAGCGATACGAAATTAAAACCTTCAAATTTCAACACATGCGCTACCTATATAACATAAAAATTATGATGAACTAAAACAAAACATAAAATATATTATATTCACCATTTTACGATATAAAATTTAGTCATAATTTATTTTCATATATTTCTCTTATTATTTCACTATCTACAGGAAAATCCCAATGCCTACTCTGTCTATCAAACTAATAACCTACTAGTAAAACAAAAATCTCTCTATCAAATTAAAAACCTACCAGTACAACAAAAATCCTTGCTTGCAGACATAAGCTTCTTTCAATTATTTTATTAATTTTTACCTTATGAAAAAAAAATGATATCCTTCGGATTCCACTTCTTTTTTTTAGATTGGTACTTTCCTTCAGTAGAGAATGAAAAGGAAATTTCTCATTTTATCTATGATGTGATAATTTTTAAATTTTTTCTTCTGTTCTCAGTGGAGTGCTGTTATATATAGGACTGCTGCCTTGTTTTGATTCAGTACTATTTTCTTGGAGATTCATTAATGTTTTCTTGGAGCATTATTGGTGTTGCAATGAGTAGGTGACTTGGAAGGACAATCTTCTCCATTGTGCTACAGTCTAATCATATTTAATTACCACGATAATTGTAAAGAATATAGAATCACTCTATATTCTGGAAACACACAGTAAATACTTTTTTTCAGCAATGAATAAAATCAAGAAACCCAAAAACATGGCAGACAATAAACATGAACAACACTGGAGATATGGAAGCTTCTTCTTGCTTCTATTAATCTGAAAATTAAATTCTACAATAAAATAAACTTGCAGCTACTGCGGCTGCATACAAAATATCTTGAAGCAATCACTACTTAACAAGATAATTAAATTACAACTGCTGTTGCAAAAACAAGTCTCTGATAAAATAGAGCACTTACAAAAACTGACTAATTTACTGCTGCTAGAAATAAAATTCTTACAAGTCTATTCTTCTGTTGAAAGAATAAAGACACTATTTCACTTATAAAGTAATTGTTGTCCAAAGAAAATATCAGAAGTCCAAAGAATAAATCAGATTTCCCCAAAGTCTGATTTGAACTTATCTCAAAAAAAGTCCACACAAAATATGATATTATTTGAGCAATAAAACAAAGAAGATTTTCAACTTTTGGAAAGTCAAAGAAAGAGGCTCAAGCAATCAGATTTTATTATGAAAATCCAACACTCCCCCATTTTCTTGAGCCAAAAAAATATGATCATGCTTGATCTAAAAGAACTATGCCCAGATTTCGCCTTAGGCACTCAGAACTTGCAATGGCCAATAGCTTGGTGAAAATGTCTGCTAGCTGCTGCTCTGACCTGCAAAACTCTATTTTTATTTCATCATTCTCAACTAATTATCTAATAAAATGATACCTGATTTCAATTTGTTTTCTTCTTCCATGAAACAAAGGATTTTTTGACAAATCTATTGAGGAAATATTGTCACAAAATATTGTGGTTCCATCCTCTTCTTTTTCCTTCAATTATGCTAAGATTCTTCTTAGCCAAATAGCTTGACATGCTGCTGCATTTGCTACTATATATTCAGCCTCTCCTATAGATTGAGAAACTATGGGTTGCTTCTTAGAAGCCCATAAGATTACACCTGAACCCATGTGAAACACATATCTGGAAGTGATCTTTTGATCATCCAAACTCCCTGCCCAAGCACTATCTGTGTAACCAATCAATCCATAATCATTTGCTGCAGTATACAAAATAACATATCCCTTGGTGCCATTTACATACCTTAGGATTCTCTTTCCCGCTTGCCAATGGGAGTCCTTTGGAGTTTCTATAAATTTGAAAATCAAATTTACTGCATGCATATTGTCTGGTCTAGTTGCTGTCAAATACATTAAACTTCCAACCAAGCTTTTAAACAAAGTCGGATTCACATTGCTGCTGCCATCATTCTTACTTAGCTTTTGACCTACCATAGTTGGTGTTGGGGAAGCCTTTCTACTCTGCATTTTAAATCTCTCAAATATTTGATTTGCATATATTTCTTGAGAGATAAAAATGCCATCATGCATTTGTTTTACTTCTATGCCTAGAAAATATCTCAAGAGACCTAAGTCTAACATTTCAAACTCTCTTTTCATGGCCTCTTTAAAATCAGCAATGAGAAAATCATTATCCCTAGTAAAGATTAAATCATCAACATACAAGACAACACTTAATATATTACCATTTTCTCCCTTGATGTAAAGAGTGGGATCACCATCGCTTTTACAAAATCCATTTCTCATCAAATATGAGTCAATTATTTTATACCACACCCGTGGAGCTTGCTTAAGCTCATAAAGAGCCTTCTTCAGCCTATACACTTTACCTTTATGACCCGAAACTTCATAACTAAGTGGTTTCTCCACATAAACCTCTTCTTTCAATACTCACTTCAAGAAGGCAGATTTCACATCCATTTGATATACCTTTCATTTGTGTTGGGTTGCAATTACTATGACAGCATGCCCGATTTCCATTCTTGCTACACGGGCATAGGTTTCATCATAATCTCTACCAAAGTGTTGTTTATACCCCTTGACCACCAATCGAGCCTTATGCCTATCTATTTTTCCTTCAGCATTGCTCTTGGTCTTGTAAACCCATTTAACTCCAATAACTTTCTTGTTAGGAGATAAAATAGTGAGCTCCCAAGTTTCATTTCTTTTTATTGCATCTATTTCCTCATCCATGGCCTTACAACATTTTTCTTCTTTTTCAGCATCCTCAAAATAAATTGGATCACTATGAGAAAATAATGCAAAATTTATATTTTCATTAAATTCATTTTAATACCTTTCATCTTGGTAAATCTCTCTTAGACTCTTGGTCTTTCATGGCACTAGGGAGGTGAGAGTGGGATCACTACTCTCAGTATTGTTGTGCTAGTCTCTGCTGGGCCAATTTGCTGCCTTCTGAAGCCTTTTATATTTTCTATTATATCATCTTGTTGTTAATTAACATCATCATCTTTAGCAATAATAGGCACTTCACTTGAAGTGCTTGATGATGAGTCTACCGAGCCATCCCATGACTCATTCTTAATGAACTTCATGTCTCTTGAAATGATGATCTTTTTGGTGAAAGGGTTATCCAATCTATATTCCATTGAATCAAGACTGTATCCCACACAAATATACTTCACAACCTTGTCATCCAAATTTTTCCTTTGCTCCTTTGGCATGTGTGCATATGCTACACACCCAAACACTCTGAAGTGTTCAACCATCCATCTATGCTTTGCCTATGCTTCCAATAGAATCTTATCACAGAATACCTTTGTAGGACTTCTATTTATTAAATAGACAGTTGTTGCTACAGCCTCTCCCTAATATTCAATTGGGAGTCCTTTTTCTTTCATCATACTTCTTGCCATCTCAATGACGATTCTATTCTTTCTTTCAGCCACTCCATTTTGTTGCGGAGTATAACTGGATGTTAGCTCCTTCTTTATGCCATCCTGCTTGCAAAATTTCACAAAAATATTGGAGGTATATTCCCCCCCTCTATGTGAACTTAGGACTTTAAGATAATGTCCACTTTCTTTTTTAGCCTGGGCTTTAAATTCTAAAAACTTATCAATAGCTTCAGATTTATTTTAAATAAAATACACCCATGTTCTATGACTTAAATCATTTATGAAGGTCATAAAATAAGTACCCCCCCAATGGAAGTGATTTGCATAGGGCCAACTAAATCAGTATGCACCAACTCTAATGGTGTTCTGGCCCTTCTAGAGTTTCCAGAATTAATGGGCAGCCTATGTTTCTTACCCAGAATGCAAGCCTCACACTTGCTATTGAACTCTTTAATACATGAAAAATCATTTACCATTCTTTTCTTGGACAATAAACTTAAACCAGCATAGCCAAGATGTCCATACCTTAAATGCCATAGCTTGGAGGGGTCTTCAATCACACTCTTAAAGGCTGATTGTTGTACTGTTGTACATGCTTTCTTGGGAGATACAGCAGCTGAAATTGAAGAGAAACATATTTCTATCTTCAATGGAGACATTCGATTCTTTGTCATTTGGACTACTGCAATAATTTTTGTACTCCCATCCTTATGATAAATGACACATTGGTCATTCTCTAACAACACTTTATATCCATTTTGAATGAGTTGTCCAACACTCATCAAATTGTGCTTTATACCTGGGCCAAAATAAAAATTCTGCATTTCTTATTTTTCACCTTGCTTGGTGCGGATCATAATAAATCCTTTGCCCACAACAGGAACAATTCCATTGTTCCCCATTCTAATTTCTGATTTTATAGATTTATCAATGAAAGAAAAAAGACATTCATGACCACTCATGTGGTTGCTACAACCAATGTCCAAATAGCAGACTTGAAGGCTACCTTCTTCACCAATATTATACATGATGAAGGTTGTGCGATTATTTTTATTACCCACTTTCACATCAGCAATGTTTACACTTTGCTTTGACTGATCACCTTTCTTATTCCAACATTCACTTGCATAATGCCCTAATTTATGACAATAATAGCACTCAACATTTCTCTTGTTCGAGTTACTATTCTTCTTGCCACCTCTAGAATTATTCTGAGAGCTGCTAGCTCCCTCATTTGTGGTTGCTCGTTCTGAGCTTTCTCCTGCAGCATTTTGTTGTCCAGAGTTGCCACAACCTCTGCCTCTGAAGCCTCTTCCATATTTGTTTCTTCCTCTCCCCTCCCTCTTGCATTGGATTGAGCTCTAAAAGCTTGCTCTTGAGAAGAACTTGCTGATCTATTAATTCAATGCTCATGGGTTTGGAAAGAACCCATTAACTCATCAATAGTCAATGTTGAGAGATCCTTTTCGTCTTCAATGGCAATAACTAGAGCATCAAATTTTGAGGGAAGACTTCTAAATTTTTTTTCTACTATTCTTTGCTCCTCCATGGTTTCTTCATTGGTTGTCAACTGGTTTATCAAACCATGAGAGAGTCTTGAGCAGAAATTGAAAATGGACTCATTGTCCTTCGTGAGAAAAGTCTCAAATTCTCTTCGAAGCATTTGGAGCTTTACCACATGAACTTTTTCATTCCCTTTAAAACTTGTGTGAAGGATATCCCAAGCTTCTTTGGAATAATCAGTTGTTTCTATTCTAGGAAAGATTGCCTCTGTCAAGGAAGTTTCAATCAAGCTCAAAGCTTTTGCATCTTTCCTCCTTGACTCCTTCAAATGAGTCTTTTGATTGTTTGTGAGGGCAAAAAACAGAGTTGGGTCAGTCACATCCACAAAGCCACTGATCACAAGCTCCCACATTTCATTTGCAACCCTTATGGTCTTCATCTTCTTTGCCCAAACATCATAGTTTTGTCCATTGAAAGATAGTGGTTATTGCCAACTCTTTCCTCCATCTCCATCCATGTCTCCTATGTAAGATAAACAATTACCCACAACAAACAAATGCCCAAACTCACAACGATTGAGGGACAATCAGCTCTGATACAATGTAAAGAATATAGAATCACTCTATATTTTGGAAATACACAGGAAATACTTTGTTTCAGCAATGAATAAAATCAAGAAACCTAAAAATAGGGCAGACAATAAACATGAACAGAATTGCAGATATGCAAACTTCTTCTTGCTTCTATTAATCTGAAAATAAACTTTTACATTAAAATAAACTTGAAGCTACTTGGGCTGCATACAAAATATCTTGAAGCAATCACTACTTAACAAGATAATTAAATTACAACTGCTATTGCAATAACAAGTCTATGATAAAACATAGCACTTACCAAAACTAACTAATTTGTTGCTGCTGGAAATAAACTTACAAATTTATTCTTACAAGATTTTCAACTTTTGGAATGTCAAAGAATGAAGCTCAAGCAATCGAATTTTATTATGAAAATTCAACAATAATGTGGTTCCAATTTCTGAACTTCAAAATGTCTTGCGTGAGTATCGTATCAATGTTGCATTACGCTCCTTTAGTGGTTGTGTAGATTTTACTGACCTTGTTGCTGATGGCCTTCTTGCTGAGTTTTCTGTGTGCTATTAGGTTCGATCTGGTGAAGATGCAGTTGACGATTTGCAGAAATAATGATCCACGAAACAATCAGACAATTTACATGACATTGGACCACTTCTAAGGGATTTACAAGTTGGTTATGCTCCAGAATCCAGCTCAAGAGCCCCCGGTGACGACTTCACCAGCTTTGCATATTCCTTGGGAGAGCAGTTATAGTATGATGGAAGCATTAAGGCGTAGTGTTTTAGAATGTGGACCAGAAAGGATGGAGAACGAAGAAGAAGATAAAGCAGAAGAAGCATGGTCCATTTCAGATTCAACTCCTGGACCCGCTGATGTATGGGGTAGAATGGATGATCCAGGTTTTCCCTCAGTTCTCACTGTTTTAGCTGCTTAGTGGACTATGCACATGTTTTTTTTGATGAATAGTTGATATTGATGTTGCTTTCCAAACTTAGTCCCGTGTGAACTCTGATGAGGTGATCTTATATCCTCTGTCTTTTTTTCCCTGAATCTATAGTTTTAATTATACTTTAATGGAAAAGACTATTTACTCGTCAGAAAACAAAATATATTGAATAATATCCTACGAGAATAACTACACAAACTAACTCTTCACTTTATTTATCTATTTATTATGCTAAACTAATCTAAAACTAACTTATTTATTTATTATTCAAAATAATTAACTTAAATTTAAAGTTAAACCAATGTAATACTTTAACACAGTTTTCATTCCTCATTCTGTTTGCTTCTATTTTTTGGATGCCCGTTCATAATTCAAAGTGTGTGAACAGTATATCAATTCAAAATGTTGCTTTATTTCTCCCACTCGCACAGTTTCTGGGTGAAAATCTTTCCTGTTTTATCATGCCTATGCTATTTTTCCATTTCATTGCTCTGCATTTCAAATACGCTCTGCTTCTCTTGGTCTTCAACTCTGCCCACAATCAAGGTTTACACTCCTCTTAATAGAAGGCAACCAGTCTCGGTGAAGGGTTGGGAACGCCCAATTTCCATGCCTTTCCTTCCTACCCATATGAAGAGAGTCTTCAAGTGGGATTCCTGGTGGGCGAAGATATCCAGTCGGTGATTGGCGAAGACATTCTAGTTGCACAAGCACCAAGGATTTTATTTCCCTCATAGGTATTGATGGTGTTCATATCTAATGTGTTTGATTTACTACAAGATCAACCCTGGCTGGAAAATCTTATGGTTTAGTATATTAAAGAAGACTTCCTTTAAGGTTTCCAAGTTGCACAGGAAATTCACAAATATGACATGTTTGCAGGGCATGCTTTGGTTGAGGGTTGTTTTTCTCCAATCATTACTTCAAAAGAGTGGATGGATGACTTCCTCAGTCAGTTCTCTTTGTAATTTCTGATTACCTTCTTTTTAGTATAATCTATTTTAGTGGCCTCTGGTACTTTATGTTTGAAAAAAAAAACTTCTTATTTCATTTTAATGTATTAGAGTTCAACTCCTTTCTGATATAAAGAAATCGTTTCTGATGTAAACAGATGTTAAAAGATTCTTAAAAATACAGTCAACTGCAACACTTAGGTTGCTATTGCAATAGCATGCCACGGCATATTCATCAATACAATGCAAACTTGAATAAACTTATCTTGCAATGTGAATACCACTCACTTAAAAAGACAATCCACAAAGAACAAATGTGTCAGAAATCCAAACTATACAAGTCCTTTTTTGAACCAAAGTAGAAAACCGGCTGGTTTTACGCAGAGTGGTCAGTGTTTGCCGGGTGATATAAGATACCGCTCAAAGTTTCTGAACCAACTATTATAGAAACGAAATAGGCATCGTTGCACTTTCCTGTTATAACTCCAATAACGAAATCACTTCCGGACGAAGTAGAGTTTGCTGTTAAAAAGGGAAAGCAAAGTATAAATTAGTAACAATAATTGATTCAAGTTACATAACAATTCATCTGACAAACGTGAATTATTAAAACGGGAATTCCTAAGTTAGTGAGATCGAAAGTATAAAACTCTATTAAAACAATGCATTTGTTGGAGTCCGTTGCAGTTGACAACCTGCCGAGTCAGCAGCTTTCTTGTTTCCTTTATCGGCATGTGGAATAGCAGAGTCAGTAGCTGCTTTCCTCTTTCTTTTATTGTCATGTTGAATAGCAGAGCCAGTAGCTTTCCTCTTTCCTTTAGCCGCAGATGCATTAGCAGGTGAATTTGAAATGGGTTTTGGGTTATGCACTGTACCAATGGAGAGATTTTCAAAATACTTCTTCCAGACGAATCAAGCGACACACAAATTGAAAAACATAATGAGGATTTAACCTACTCGTTGGTGGAGGAATGAGATGATCCTGCTTCCTGAAGAAGTAAACTTGTTCGAAATGCCAAAGTAACGAAGTGTAATGTCTCTGCGGTAGAGTTGATAAATTGTCCTGGGTCGACTTGAAATTGAAGGCCAATGAGACCTGATCCCATCTGTTTTTTTTTATTACCTACGAACCATCAAAGGAAAGCCTAAACAATAATTTATAAGCATCATTAACACTAGACAAGATGGAATGACACAGTACTTTATTACTTCACCCAATTTTATCCATACTCCAGAGAAATATATCCCATATTTATTTGAATGCCAATTACAAATGATCAGACTATTACTTTCATCTGACATTCTAGAGAATTAAAAATACGCAATTGACAGTCCTTAAGGCATCAAACAAATTATAAATGCTTTATTTGCTTGCCTGCATTCAACTCTATTGATGATTCGTTGGTGCATTTCACCACATATTTTTCGTTAGCATCACAAAAGTCATTATATAGTTGATCAATTCAAATGCTGCATCTTTCAAAGGTTAAAATACAATAGTACTATAAATTTTTTTGGGTGATAGCTTGCTGTTTCTGTTGACAGCTCTTTTTTTGGATGTTGTTTTGGTGACAGGTGTTATGTGTTTTGACGGTAGTTTTTGTTTTTTTTCTTTGTATATTTATTTTGTAATTTATGTATTATTTCAATTAAAATACTTATACGAACAGTTTTTGAAGAAAAAAGAGCACAGTAAGATTAAATACAATAAGTTGGGCAGAAAACATCATGTGAAAAAATCTTGATGTAAAACTTAATATTCTCATCATAGGACAAATAGATTTTATATAAATTATTCACCAATATATAACTTGATAAATGTTAAAGATAGTCTTTTATTTTTATGAGGCCTCCTTGTGATGTCACTTCTATGTATAGAAGTTTCAAATCTAACTCTTCGCTTTCAATTTTTGGATACCTACAAAGAAAAACATGCACAAGTGATAATTAAATTTTGAACTAATGTAACAAATCTATAGATAAAATAGTTAGCCATTATCCTTTGATAAATACAAAAGGATAACCTTTACAATAACCAAATTACTTTCAAACACGAAAATTTCATATGTACAAACTTATCTTTCTATCAAAAATTAAATCTACAAAACTTCATAAATAAGACATGCTAAGTAAACCAAAATAAGAAAACTCTGCCTAACCCCTATTCTAAGCATAATCTTTATTACCTTAAAATAATGTAAAGATAAAAGAAACATTACCCACTTATAGTTATTCTTCCATGTAGTAGAGTTTTTGAGAAATGTGAAAGGTAAATGCAAACTGTAGAGAAAATATTACTTACTCAGAATTTATACCAATATCAGTATGAAATATCTCTAGAATATCCTTGAATAAATTACAATCTGCAGCCACCACGTCTTCATGCTTGCAAATTGGATAGGGATAAGTCTTGGCTGTTGGTATTGTCATTTGTTGCGTTAAGCAATCAGAAATTAAAGTAGCATGGTTCTCGGTAGACATGGATTGTATGGATTTGTTAAAGCTACACACAATCAAGACAAAAATATTAAAAGTGCATTTTTTTTTAAGTAAAGAATGATGAAAACCTTATGAATCATATTAAAAAATTAATAAAACGTAAAATCTTATATATATATAGAAATATGTAGCTTCAAAAAACAATTACATCTATAAATCTGAACTAAAAATAATATAAAATACAAATCTATATTTAAAAATTAAAACTAATCAAGATAATTTTTTTCATATATATTTGTTATTCATAACCTAAATTAACTCATACAGAAATTATGTATATAGAATATCATATACATAGACTAACCCACCAAAAAGATAAAAGTTGAACTAGTGGAGTTTTGTCACATACTAAAAAAACAAATAAATAAAGGTGAAGTATAGAACAAAAGAAAATGAGCTAAACGGTGTTCTTACTTTGAGGTTACAAAAACTATATGATATGTTTGAAGCCATAGGGGTCACTTTGATTGTGATGTCTCATAAGATCAACAATGTAAACTTGTGTGTTAGTCATGGGCCTCCTCCTATTGAAGTGAAAATGTTTGATATATGAAATAATCAATATGGTGTGAAGCACTATCTTAGATGTGCATCTCTAAAATTATTGAAGGTCAAAAACTTTTAGAATTATAAAAAGAAGGCAGCGCTAATAGTCAAGAAAAATAAAATGTTCTTTAATGTAATAATAATCTAATACATTTAAACTTATTTCGTCCTTTTGTTTGATGGAGCATATATAACAAATACAATATTTACATAGAATATGACAAAATGTTGTTGGGACCAAAATATCTATTGTAGAAGATGAACCTTTAGTCTTAAATGTAACTAAAAAAATAACAATTATTCAATAGTGACGTGCTAAGGTCTTTCCCCATTTTATATCATTTCAATTCTCTGAAAGTTTTCAAAATGACATATAAAAAGGTGTGCAAAGGCTTCCTTTGTATTACATGAATAACTCAAGATGGGGAACTGTGTCTTTAATGGTGTGGCCAAGCAAAATATTGAAAGATCTCAACAACTATGTATATCATGTGGGGAAAGTAATGGTAAAGCTGTAAATAATCAGCGCTCAGATATAAAGAAACCCATTGTTCAGATTTGTCAAGGAGGAGATGTTTATCACGTGAAGGTGTTGATTTCTACAAAGAAATTGTCTAAATTGTTGTCTCATCAAGATAACACAGCACACAATGCATAAGATTCAGAGGTTTGGAAAAAATTGCTTGTGATATGGTGAGTTCAACCATAGGGAATCACAGAGTTGAGGTCTTCCACGTCTCCCACAGGGAAGGACAACCACAGACACAACCATTTCTCTGGAACATACACAACGAATAGAAATGGACAAACAATGTTGGGAAGAAAGGATGGAACATTGGCCACAACAAACAATGGCAAGCCTTTACACAGTCACAATGGTCACATCCGGAAACACGGAAGGGGAAGAAGGCCAAACTTACAATAAGCCAAGAGCCAAGGTGGGGACACTATCAAGGGCCTCAATGGCACACTAAAAGCCACAGGAAAGTTTGGAATTGCCCACCACTTAATCCAAACCTTATCCCGATTTTCCCATCCACCAAAGCGTGAATACCCATTAGACCTTTAATGCGAAAGAAGGCCTGGACCAGCCTAGATTGGGATATTCATAAGAAAAGAATTGACCTACTTAGAAACAACCAGATTCTAGTGGATAGAGGACCCAACAATCGATGTCATAGAACTCTAAACTTTTTTAGATGGTGGAGATCCATCGAGAACTCATCTCAAAAGCTAGACTCAACTCAACAACGTCAATCTTCATTAGAAAGCCTGATTCCTATTTTGAAAAAAGGAGAGATAGACACTCAAGGGGATAAATCAATCAAGAATACAAAGGATGCCCACCCATGCCTTAGTTCAGAAGGGATTTCCATCACCTTCTTTGAGGACTCTCTAGCCCAAAGGAGACATTTCTTAGCTCATCAAGCCCTGATATGTAAATTCTGGAATACAAAGTTATCAGGTATTCAACTCTCTTCATGGGTCCATGCTAACTGGCCTAACGTTACCCAAATTAAATCCTTAGATGATGATTAGGGATATTTTTTGGCGATCTTCAAAGATAAGAAGTGCAGAGATGACATCTTTAAAATTAAGGAATGGTTCTATAAAAACTCGGGGCTACACATGCAATGATGGTCTCCCAACTTTGATATCTCAAAAAATGTTGTAAAGTATATCCCAATGTGGATCTCTTTAGAAAACCTTTTGGTGGAGTACAGAGACATAGAGACTTTGAAAATCATTGCTAACAAGTTGGGTATCTTTCTGAAGCATTAGCAAAGGAAGGAATTGGCTTGAACTCTTCTATGTCTACTAATGAACCTCTCCAAAGAACTCCCAAGATTGTTGAAGATCATCTCAAAATTTGGGACTTGGACATAGACCATTAGGTATAATCTTCAATAGAGTCTCTCAGAAGGATCACAAGGTTTATCCTCAAAAATGGATGTTGAGCTGCTAGACAGAGACCCTTATGTAAGAACTTATCAAGGCAGTATGGAGGAGAGAAACAGAGATATTCTCACACATCAGAAGGCATCTTCAGTATTTTTTCTTAAGGTAGGATCTTTGGATAACCCAATTATTTCAATGATAGCTATAAATTATGATAACCATATAGAAATCATAAAAATGTTCCTTTGGTTTTTTTACTGGAAAATTATGGGCTCAACTTATCAAGGAATAAAACCAAAATCTCTATTATGGGTTCCTCCCATAACCTTGTGTCACAACAATAAGGAAATCCAAAATAGGACAGGATCGCTAAACCTTGGAAACTTAGGCAAGAATAGGAACTTAAGAATTCCATTCAAGAAGAATCAGGTAGTATTTACATTTCTAATTCCCTCATTATTTACATATCTAAAAGTGTCGGAGACTCCCACTTCCTTTCCATAGCAAAATGGTGATCTTCATACTCATATCTCTAGATTTAATCTGAAGATTGTAGAACAATTACTAACTCAATGGTTTAGAGAAGTACAAGCAGAGATGAATGTCCCAGCTGGTAGATCAAGTCATGGAAGAAGAGATTATTTTGGATGGGAACGTAGGCACCCAAGAGGGAAGCGCAATAGGGGAGCACATTATTTCTCTCAAAAATCTCTCTCCTAAAAGTAAACCAACCCATAATTTGGATGCTGCCCAAGAAGATGATATTTTGCAAATCAAAATCAAAGACTTATGGGATATTGCAAAGATAGAGGCGACATTTGGCTTCAACATGTGAGAACTCAGGTATCTCCATCCATCTTGAAGACTAAAAAATGTGATTTTGACTCTTCTAATAATATCTCGGGCACCAAGAAATCCTTAAGACTCAGAGCCAAAGAGATAAAATAGGCTAGGACTAAACTTGAAGATTCACTCAAACATCCCATAACTAGGAGCAGAATCAGATGGGGGGTCATTCCTTTAAAACCAGTAGGTAAAATCCATCACAAACAAAGATACGATGCAGATTGGGCAAGGGAGACTCCAACAGAAGCTCAATATACTCAATCTCCCATTTTTTCAAGAATTCAAATGGTATATGAACTTTTTGGCAGATCAGAAAAAAGTATCATGGGAATTGAGAATAACTCAACTCCATTTGTAGAAAGGCTTCTTGAAGAGGATTATGTTGAGGATGAAGAAATATGGAGAAACATAGAAGGTCTAGTATAATATAAAGATAATCCTCCTGAGATTACACATGTTGCCTTCCCAGTGGAAAAGGAAACAGAGGAAGTCCTTGCTACAGATCACATTATTTCTCCTCCTCCCAGTTTAGGCATTCAAAAGTTACTTACTAATAGACCTCTTCCTAATTGTGGTATGGTTAAGAAGAAAATCAAAGGAAGGAAATCTATGGCCACAATAAGATCAGAGGGTGGTGAGGATCATGATCAATCTAAAATCATAGCTTACTTAAATGTAGGAAAGGGGAAGATCCTTCCTGATGCAGGGGCATCATATGCTCATCACAAGTATCTTGGAGATCTAGGGAATTCCAGTGGACATGGAGCATCTCATAAGGTCAATTGGTCAATTCTACAACCAATTATGGCATTTGCAAGCACAAAAGTTATAAGTTTGTATGATGTTTTGATTGATTCCAATGTTGACAAGATGTAATTGATCCATGGAATAGGATCTAGAGGTTGCCTAGGGTAGAGAAGTCATTTTTTAGGGTCTAGTATGAAGTTATAATAATATCAAGTCATTTCACAAGTTAAAACATTCAATAAGTCCTTTAAAACATAGTTTATTGTTTTAGAAAATTCAAATTTTTCAATGTAACGGTTAGGAGGTCATTTTGGAGGGAAACTCCATAGTTTAAATTTTATGAAGAGTTAAAACATGAGACCAATTGGATTTGGTTAAGGGGGTTAGTTACCACCCCCCAAGTCTATAAATAATCTCTTGTATGGACTGGAAGGCAGGAATGTACGGACTGTCTCAGAATTTTAATGAAAAGGCTTGGTTTTGAGCAGCAAATTGAAGATTTCTTGAAGTATTTGCATATCTTTTGATTTGAAATGAATTGTGCTCTATTCTAATACACGTTT